>BTPG01000001.1:167824598-167859598 GCA_036245525.1 Semisulcospira habei | reverse complement strand
AAACACAAACACACACACACACACACACACACACACACACACACACACACACACACGACACACACAAACACACACACACATGAGCGTGCGTTGTTTCAACCGTACAAGCCATCCAGGCCACAAATCTGGGCCATTACAGAGCTTTTAATATGGCTGACGGATTACAAAGTGAACAGGAACAAACGCAGCATGCTTTGGAGCTCATCCGTCAGGTGTCTTGTTAAACATTTCTTAACATCACGCCGAACAGCTTTAACCCTTTGCCTGCCACTGTGTCTACATGTTTGTTTATGAAATCTTGCTTCACTCAACGACCAAAAGCGAACACCGTCCAAGAAACATGGATACTAATCGGTCTCAGCAAAAGGCACAGATCCTTATGAGCCCCCGAAACTGCGGGGGTTCACGAGGACCAATATCTCTTGCAGTTGGATCGTGCTGACTTTTTCTCGGCAATCAATTAACACTTACCGGTCCACAGTGAACACCACGCGATAGCAAGCGGCAAACACCATCAGAGGTCTGCGCAGATTGTTGGCTCACGAGGGTGTGTGCCATCTTACTACTACTACTACTACTACTACTACTACTACTACTACTACTACTACTACTACTACTACTACTAAATAGTTCTTCTAAAGCGCTGTTCTCCCCCAAAACATTGGACTAACTGTTCATGCACAAATGCACACTCGCTCACACTATCATACATTACTTTAACCCACCCCATCCCTTTCCCGCACATTGCATCTACTTCCCTGTCATATCAAAAATCAGAATCTGAAAGAAAAAAGTCATTTAACCAGTTAACAGTTTGCTAGGGAAAATCAATTTGATAACCAATTTTCTCACGCTTTAACTTTTCTGAGGCTACTTTTCCAAGAAACTGAAACTAGTCAATTCAAAGTTTTTAAAAATATATAAAATGAATGCAATATAGGGACGGTTCAAAGGGTTCGTGGCCATTCGCCGTAGGGAAGGTTTAACCCCTTGATTTGCCGAGAAAAATTGAACACCACTAAAAAGCAAGAGGTATAGATCCTCACGAGCCCCCGCATTCGCGGGGGCTCGTGAGGATCTATACCTCTTGCTGAGACCACTTTGTATCCATGTTCCTTGGACGGCTGGGGGTCTTCGACGTTGAGCTGACAATGAGTTCAAAAACGCAGTGTGCCGCGTCCGCCGGCATTTAAAGGGTTCACTCTTTCGAGACGTGCCGCCTCCTGATACGCGGCATCAGCCGCGTATCCGGAGGCGGCACATCTCGAATGAGTTAAGCAGAACACGACGAGCTAGTCGTTTTCCCTTTTTTTGTGTTGTACGTAACACGGAGGAAAATGAACGAGGTCGATCGCAGACAAATACAGACTAGGTCCTCCCTGGAGACCAATTTTCACTCTGCAGAACAGTGCAGTCAGTCCGTCTGGCACTGATGTGGTTAACCCTTTTAGCCCCAAGGTCCCGTTTCTCAAATTTAGGAGGTGTTGCAGGATTTGGCTTGACCATGATAATTCAAGGGTAGTGCCAGATTAGCTTGGCGCCTGAAGGCTCCAAGCTAATCTGGCACTACCCTTAAATTATCATGGTTAAGCCAGCTCCTGCTGTAGGGATCCGGGGCTAAAGGGGTAAACCGGGGGACTGGAGACAGATAGGAGCTAGACCACAGTTTGTGTTCCCTGCTGTCCCAGCTGTTAAAATGCTTTTGCCTTAGTCTGTCCCAGTCATCCCCCAATTTTTTAATCCCCTAAATAACACTACGGCCCACCTGCTGCACATTTGCAATGCACAAACTTTAAAAAAAAAAAAAAAATCAAGCGTCTCATTTCCTGGCTATAAACCTGATTTCGTACCAACCAGACACCCGAGCGCAGTCCTAAAACTGATGCGCACCTCAAATCACCATCCGCCCGGCTGTTCAAACTAGGCTTTAAAAAAAGGAGTCCGCAGAATCAAAGCAAAAGACATGTTTCTTCTCATCTAGCAGGACATTTTAAGCAAAGACTAACACACTACGCCTTAATACAATTTCAAAAAAAAGCCCGACACTTAAAAAAAAAAAAAAAAAAAAAAAAAAAAAAAAAAAAAAAAAAACACACACACAAACGCCGGTCCTTACTGCCTGACCTGCCATATTTGAATATATACTGTGACCTGCACACTTTACCCTCAGTCCTCAGTCTAAAAATTACAATGAGAAAAATCTGAGCAAGGCAGAGGTCCAGAATCTCATGATCCCCTGCACCTACCAGCGACTGATGAGATTCTATGCCTCTTGGAAAGGCCAGAGGACTTAATAAAAGTTCTTGAAAAATACTTCACTTCTACCAAGCCCCTGATATAGGCACTATTGACGTCACCACATAGGGGGCACAAAGTAAAGACAACGTGAGCAGAGGGCACTTGGGCCGACATCGGTCTCAGTGGACACGCGCACGACTGTGCGCGGGCCCACTGCGGCCGACGTCGGCCCGATGATCTTTTTCTTGCCAGGGAGCAGCGTAACACGACAGGCTGGCCCCAGTAAATGCCGTGCTATACAAATGCTTTCCGTATCGTACAGACACAGAAACTACGTTTTGTTGGGGCATGGAAAACTGGTTGTTCTCAGCGTAGGATGTACTTTGTATCACTGACATTTAATAGCTATGCGGTGTAACACGAGAGGCTGACCCCAATTAATGCCGTGCTTTACAAGTGTTTTTCGTATTGCACAGAGGCAAAAAACTTTTTTTAATTAAAATATATATATATATATATATATATATATATATATATATATATATATATATATATATATATATATATATATATATATATATATATATATATATATATATATATATATATATATATATATATATATATATATGTGTGTTTGCGGGGGGGGGGGGGGGGGGGGGCGAAGCATTAAACTGGTTGTTCTCTAGGTAGGATATACTTTGTATCACTGCCAATTAATAGCTATACTCCATCTGTTGCAAAAATCAACGTGCACCTGGATAGCTCAGGTGGTAGTGCCGACCCACTGTCGCCTAAAGATCGCATGTTCAGTTCCAACCCGAGTGGGGTCACAATTTGTCCCGACCCTCGTTTCGGTACCCCGTATTTGGCTGTCGGTAGAGGGTTTTGCCTCAATGATTCCTGCGGGACAGGTCAGCCTGTCAAAACTTGTCCCAACCCTTTTTCAGTGGCCCCTGTGTGAAAATCACTTTCTTGGTGGCAAAAGATACTTGGACATCCTTTGGCTGTCGGTAGCGGTTTTTGTCACGATGATTCCTGTAGCATTCATTGCGACAAAAACCGCTACCCGCAGCCGAAAGGTTAATGTTAAACACGTGAACAAGTGTAAGAACACGTGACGGAATTAATGTTAAAAAGAAAAGTAACAAATCGCTATCTTTCGGCGTTATTTATGTACGAATGTCAGAGAAGAAATGCATAAAGATTAGAGGATGAGTCCAGATGGATGCTTTCTGCGGTGGCACACATGTAGGTCATGATCTTCCATTAGCCGTGACTACAGGAGACCCGGGGCCGTGAGAATTAATGGCCACACCTTACGCTTCTCGTCAATAATGTCAACAAAAATAATAATCTTAAAATATTTCAAGCCCACCGAAAAAAAAATGTCCCTAGTCAACTTGGCATGGGATAATAAAGTTTTATGAATCTGAATCTGGAAATGTTAAAAAAATAAAGGGTTCATAGCTGCATTCGAATGTCAGTCTGACATTTCTTGTCTGCATAACTTTATCGTATCTACAAGCACCGATTCCCATTTACACACCAGCTCGTTCCTAGCACAGACTGTACTAGCAAGCAAAGTGCCGATTTAGTTAGTTATTTGGGTTTATTTCGGTGTAACTCATTCGCGTCCAGCCGCATCCGGATGCGCGGCATAAGCCGCGCATCCGGATGCGGCTTGCCGCGAATGAGTTAACGCCGAGCAAGCAACTAAGGCCATCTCACGGCGGAAACAAGCACGGAGTAGTCTTTCATTCAGTCTGATCCATTGCTCTGAAATGGTTGATCCGGTGAGGAAGGCTGAGAACTGCGGTGAGTTTGAAAGCAGGGTTTCACGCCAAGCAGGCAACTAAGGCTATCCCACAGCGGCAAAAAAGTACGAAGCAAGGTCCTTAACCCTTATCATTCGGAATACACCAGTGTGTGAAATAAGTTTGACTAAAATAGTTCAAGGGTAGTGCCAGAATAGCTTGGCGCCTCTAGGCGCCAAGCTATTCTGGCACCACCCTTGAATCAAAGCCATTGGTCTATATCCTTATCTGTAAGTACTATAATGTGGCTTGCATATGGCAGTGTACAAATTTGAAGCTTTTAGCCTCAGTACGATATGGGTTAATTCACTCAGCTGTGGAATGCCTTGCCTGACCACCTGGCGAGCTGCAGTAAATTCCGAAAGCAGCTGATCACCCATTCCTTCAGCTGTCCATCATAACCAGACTCAGGGACAAAAACCCTTCTCTCCATACACTAGATTGCTGACCTCTGCCGCAGCAGCGTTAACGCCATCACTGCAGAAAAAAACATGACCTAGATGCAAGAGGCATAGATCCTCATGAGCCCGCGCAATAGCGCGGGCTCATGAGGATCTATGCCTCTTGTTGAGACCAGTTTGTGTCCGTGTCTCTTGCATGATTGTGATCTATTTGTCGTCAAATAAACGCAGATTTCAGAGACAAGACTGGTATGCGTCCAGTGGCAACGAAAGGTTTAACGGTAAAATATGACGCGTGCAGAAAGCTATGACATTGACCTGTAGTTTCCTGCTATGACGTACACACAAGGTAGTTATATTTACACGCGGGACATTTTTGCATACCCTAAAAATAGACTGTTTTAATGCATAGTGTTAACAGGTAGCTAATTCTCTGACGATGAATATCAAGGCATTTTACTGACCTTTTAGCTTATTTTTTTTTTCTTTTCAGTGCACGCATACATTAGTCATGAAAATGACAGTAAAAGGACGTACGTACAGCTGTGTTCACATGTAAGAAAAGAGTTTCTTACATGGGATATTATTACCTGGTCTCCGTCTCCACATCCCCCGCACCAAACTCAGCACTTTCGGCCCCCGCTCCTTCTCAGTTTATGGTCCATCCACCTGGAACACTCTCCCACTCTCTCTACGTCAGAAAGACTCTCTCTCCTCCTTTCAGTCCGCCCTCAAAACTCACCTCTTTCAACAGTTCTAGCACTATATCACCACACTCCCCACAAAAGCTGACTGTCGCAATGTATTTCACCATTTGTTGTACGTGAGTCGTTGTCTAAAGCGTGCGCATGCGTGCGCGAGTTGTGAGCGCGTGCTTAGAGTTATAATTATTATAAGATAAGCGCATTATAAATACCGTAATTATTATTATTTTATTACCAGGTCACGCTGCTTTAAAATGTTAATAAACCGTAGGATGTGTGACATAGACATTGTTAAGACGAAAATCTTCAAGAATAGCTTACATTTCCTGGAGACTTGTTAGCTGATGATCATGGGTGAATAATAAATTCAGTGAATAATAAATAAATTTGTTTTCATCCCTACGTCACACCAATCCCTTTAGCGCAAACTGTACCACATGCCCGAGCTACAAAAACCATGGTAACTTCCTTAGAATCTCTTGTCAGAAGGCCCTCGACATTCTTCGTGTCGTTGGTCGTACTGACTGGGGTGCAGACCGCATTGTCTGTTCTACAGTGTCTGAACATAATTCACCATCAAGGTCTGCGAATATGTCTGGGAGCCTTCAGGACATCTCCAGTTCCTAGTCTGTATGCCGAGGCAAGGGAGCCTTCTCTCAGGCTCCGCCGCATCCGCCTCATGCTCAGCTACGTTCTGAAGCTGAAGGCCCATCCAAACAATCCTGCCTATGACTGTGTTTTTAACCCGTCGTTTGCAGAGATTTACGATGCCCATCCGGGAGCTGTCCGTCCACTTTCCTTCCGTGTCCGACCTCATCTGCAGGCGGCCAGAGAGGACCTGGACAAAGTTTCGGAATCTCTGCAACACATCACTCCAACCTGGCTACTACCAGACCTGACATCTTGCTGGACTTGACCGCCCACAAGAAGGTTTGTACCCCACCAGCCATATACCAACAGAGCCTCAATGAACTCTTTCAATGTTTCCTGGCTATTGTCGTCTTTATACGGATGGGTCCAAGAGTGAGGATGGGAGAGTGGCTGCGGCTGCAGTGTCCTCTCGCCATCCTAGACGCCCATTTACGCTCCGCCTCCCTGACCATTACTCTGTATTTAGTGCAGAACTGCAGGCAATTCTGCTGGCACTCAAGCATGCCTATCAGTCTCGGGAAAGGAACTTCCTGATTCCGTCTGACTCTCTATCTGCCCTGCAGGCCCTTCAGGGCGCGGGAACAGACCACCCACTGCTGGTGCAGATTAGAGAGCTCTACTGACGCAGACTTGATGAAGGAATATTATGACATCATTTTTATTTGGGTCCCGGGCCATGTGGGCATCGAAGGCAACAGAATCGCAGATTCTGCTGCCAACAGTGCCCGCAGTGACCCTGTCCCTGACACACAGACTGTTTATAGTGATTTTAAACCTGTGATTAGTGCGTACATAGCCCGCGAGTGGCAGTCCGAGTGGGACAAAGAGGAAGGGAACAAGCTGTATGAAGCTCTTCCTACGGTGTCCGACAGCGGCAGCCGCCGTGAGGAGACTGTCCTTACTCGGCTCCACATCGGGCACACGTATCTTACGCACTCTTCCTTACTTAAACAGGATGAGCGTCCATGGTGTTTTGCCTGTGATGAGCAGTTTTCTGTTCGACACTTTTTGCTGTATTGTGCCGATCTAATTGACACGAGATATAAACACTTCACTGCAGACTCCTTGAAGGTTTTGTTCCAGGATGTTCCCCCGGACAAAATCTTCAATTTCTTGAGAGAATACAATATTTTTAACAAGATCTGAACATTCATAGACTGAATTTCTTTATTTTGCCCTTTTGAAAGTCTGTAGACATTTCTTTTAAAAACTCGTGCGACATTTTAGCCTGACATATTTTTAATCTATATTTACATCTTGTCTTAAGACCTTGCTTTTAATCTGGCAGACCAGCTTTTTACCCATTCCGCCGTGAGATGGCCTTAGTCGTCTGCTCGGCGTTAAACCCAAATAACATAACATAACATAACAAACAAAAACCCTTGTAGAGAGAAAAATGGCTGTCTTTTTGTAGCCCTCTTTGTGACGCATCTTGGATGTTCTATAAAAGATAACCAAAAGGTTCTAAAGTTACTTGGTTTTGTTCGAAACAACAAGCACACTACTGGAGATGGCAACGTCATGAAATATTTTAAATTACGTCATAAGTCTATTATGTATAAATGTATATTCTTTTGACGTCAGTCGTGTCTGGCGTGATCCAGGTCGGAACATTTCTTTTACGAAAATAGTGGAGGAATGAAAACAAATACGTTATTTGGTAGCAGAGGCTTGCTGCACGGATCTTTGTAGGCCTTCTGGAGGTCAAACTAACCATTGTACCCCTCAGACCTTCGGGCTTCTGGGTACAATGGTTCCTTTGACTTCCCTCCTGCCTACAAGGGTCCGTGTAGCAAACCCCTGCTACCAATAACTTATAATATTTGATAACGTGTTCAAGGTCATCAACATATAGCCTTGGCAATAGAAACAAAACGAATATAATTTAATTGTATAATACCAATCAAATATTTAATTCTGTAACCCATTACATCATGAGGCTGAATGTTTTACATGTGCTTATTGTTCTATGAAGGCAAGGCTACATTACAGTTAATTTTAGTTCAAGGATGTTGCCAGAATAGATTGGCGCCTGAGGCGCCAAGCTATTCTGGCAATACTCTTGAACTATATCATATTTCAAGCACTAGCGTATCAGGATGAAATGGGTTAATGTAATTATTTTAGTTTAGCCTTAGCCTACTGTTTATTATGTATACTAGTGAGTTTAGGTTGTTTGTGTGTATGTATGCGGAAGGGTATTGGGGGGGGGGGGGGGAGGAGGGAAGGGTGTTGCAGATGATGGGAACATGTAACTTTTATTACTTTTATTCTTGTTTCTATTGTGTATGTTATACCGCTGCGCCAAAATTTCTCCTCGGGGATAATAAAGTATTATTGTATTGTATTGTGTTAAAGATGACACGTGACAACTGAATTCTTTTCTAATTCATAAAATTCCTCATGAACGAAATTGCGTTCGATACACACATGAAGATAGTGTAATTTGTCTACACTGAGTTATTAACCGTTTCATCAGACAGGTAACATTTGACATCTCTTGCAAATTTCTCACCATTAGCTCTGTTTTAATGAAATTCTTTTTGGAAATTGGGGGGGGGGGGAGGGGTGGAGGGTGGGGAGGGGGGGGGGGTGTGGAGTCAGTGTTCAAACATTCGTTCAAGTTGAACTTCAATACGTTAACAAAGCAAACACACTTCAGAATCTCGCGATGCAAAATCTTATTTCTGGTCCTTTCACTGCCAGCGGACTAAGGATGTGTTTCTGAAATCTTAATGCACGCCGAATTCACTAGCAATTTTGCGGGAAAACTGAACTCTAAATGAACCTAGCCCTCCATTTTTTTAAAAACAGAACAAAACGTATCATTGTGAACGTCCAAATTATCTAGTTGTTACGGCTTCTCTTGTTTTTTATGTGGAGGGAAAGGAAGTGTTTGGTTCATTGACAGCTCAGTTTTTCCTGGGTGAAATTCAATGTGTGTTCGGCGTGCTTTAAGTCAGAGTCCAAGATCACCAACCTTAGAAGAAGAACGTAGATACAGCGAGATTTCTGAAAGAGGCATAGATCCTGATGGGCCCCCGCAACTGCGGGGGCCCATCAGAATCTATGCCTCTTGCATTTGTGTGGTGTTTACGTTTTCTCGGCAGTAAAGAGTTCTGATGGCTGTCGTCCAGCAAAGGAGGACCCCAGAAGGAAAAAGCAAGACAAGGACAGCGAAAAACAGTTATCATCCGTCTATGTCTTATCACAGTGAATATGCGTTGCTTATTGTCTTGACATGTCAAGCTCATGACAGTCGCTTAATTCTTGTGGTCTGAATATAGAGTTCTTCGTTTGTGTTTCCAGACGTACAGGAAACGCTTTTTGCCGTTGCTTGCTTTGATTATACAGTCTCGCATTTGGTCTACTGGGAGGTGGTAGTGGTGTGGGGAGCTGGGTGGCTCGGTGGTAGAGTGTTCGACTCTCGTCCGAAAGGTCCCGGGTTCGAATCCAGCTAGGGTCAAAATTTGTTCAGACCCTATTTCGGTGCCCCGTCTTTGAAATCACCCTCGTGGTGGACAAAAGACGTTAAGCCTTAACCCATTCAGCCTGTCGGCTCCAAGCTAATCTGGCACTATCCTTAAATTATCATGGTCGATACAGGCTCCTGCAAAAGGCGCATAGTCGTTACTGAGATGACGCCTCCAAAATTTGGAAAATACGTGCGTCGGTCTGAAGAGTTAAACTTTTTTTTGTTGTTTTTTTAGTGGTGGTGGTGATGTCGTGATATTTTAATGCGTTGACACTCTTGGCAGTTGTGTTTTGGTCATGATATCAAAAAACACCTTACTTACCTCCGTTGCCGGTAAGACCGTCTGTCCTCGCCCTCCACGGAAACCCGGCACTGGACTTCACGACCAGTACCACGACTGCCACCAGCAGAACATTCCTGCCCACCATCGTAGGCCTCAACACCTGTCACAGGGCACCAACAGTCGGACAGTATAATAATGCCACGAGACAGTGTCGGTCACGCACACGCAGCACGGGTCTGCAGAAAGTGGTTTGGACAGTGCCGTGCTGTGAAACTCTTGCTGAAATCTGTGTTGGAATTGTAAGGCGCCCAATGACACTGTTCCTTCATTTGTATTGTAAAATCCTTCCAGAGTTATATACGTGTAACTGAATTACTGTTAACTCCAAAGTCAAAAAGCGTGCGGTGTTTATAAGCTAAGCGTGTATTACCACAGTTATCAAAGTCGTGAAAGTATTGCGACAGTCCTTTGTATACTTTCATAAAGAACACTACACGAAAAGAGAAAGATGGACAATTGAACTCCACTCTCTGAACACAGGAAAATATAATACCGAAGTCTGTCGGGTTGACTTTGAAGCTGAACAGTTTTTGAAAACTTGCAAATAAAAATAGTGAGGCGTCGGTTCCGTCTTTAAATTGCAGGTTTCTGCGTTGGTTTCTAAAGTCTTATTCTTGTGAGATTGTGTCTCGTTCTCCCTGAATTGTAAGAAACACTGACGCATAGACAGAGGATGACACCACTTTGATCTGAAACAAGGTTCGGCTATTTCTGGAGTTTCGTCTGACTTTCATAGAAATGAGGATACCTTTGGTTTCATCTGATTTTAATGACACGTCCAACAGGAATCTTTACCCTTTGGCTGTCGGCAGCGGTTTTTGTCGCGATTATTCCTTTAGGAATCATCGCGACAAAGACCGCTAGCGACAGCCAAAGGGTTAAAGAGAATGTACGCCTGATTTCTGTGGAAGTCAGAAAGAAAACCAACTGCGGTAAACTCAAGCTCATATCCCTGTCGTGTCCCTCTTTACTGTGGATTAGTCCGGTGTTTGTGTGTTGCTTTTCTGGTGACAGGACAGCTGGGTTTTCCTTGTTCTGTCCCAATGTTCTTCCTCCTCGTCTCCGATTTATTAAAATCCTGGAGTGTCGGTGAATCCCGCAGGTAGAAATTAAACAGCTGATGGTTTGTATAGACTATCTTCCTTGTGCCCCTTACTGTGTTATTAAAAACACTGGCGTGTGGGGCTCGGGCCGCGCTCCAGCTGACTCAAGACTCTCGCGCCATGATGGATGTCCCAGTTCTGCTCCCTCTGCCCGCCCGCCGACAAGTGCAGACAATTGCGCGTGGGGATTGCGGGGATTATGTGTTGAGCCGACTGTCCATGTGGGCGCATGTCCCAGCAAATGGGTCTTCGTGAGCAGAGCGAGATCCAGCGCTGTGATTGGTGGAGAGGTTACATGTACCACGCGAATAACACACAGTTTACGGGTCCAATTTGGAAGAAATGTGTTTGTAATGGAAATATAAGCATACAAACGGATTAACCCCTGGCGGCGAAGAAGTAAACACCACCTCACTGCAAGAGGCATGGATCCTCGCAGTTGAGGGGGCTAATGAAGATATGAGCTTCTTGCTGAAACCACTGTATCTATGTGGCTTGGACGATTGGGCCTCTTCGGCGCAATATTAACGATTTCAGAAACATAATCTGCGTCCGTTGACTGTGAAGTGCTTAACCCGCAACAACTCTGAGTGTACATGAAGAATATCTCTCAAACGATCACTTACTGAAGCCCCATCAGATTTCTGGGTGAGCAGAGTGAATTTAAGCTGAGTCGGCAAAAAAAACCAAAAAAACAAATTCATGAGCCGGCAAGTTGTTATATCTATATCTATATCTATCTATCTATCTATCTATATATATATATATATATATATATATATATATATATATATATATATATATATATATATATATATATATATATATATATATATATATATATATATATATATATATATATATATATATATATATATATATATATATACTAAACCGGTCGTAGGCGGGAAAAAAACTAAATCTACTCAGCAATTCCAATATCTGTTTGGGAATATTCATGCCCTAGTGTCCCATCTCGGGGGGAGGACTGGATATTCTCCAGCGGATGGCGGGGCGCCTGGGGGTAGTCCATATTGCTTTATGCAGTAGGTGTTTAGCGGAAGGCTTAAAATAATAGGTCTGTCATTCCTTATCTCCCACTACCCTCTCTTTCTAGATCTAGTGAGCGATGCAGTCACAAAAAGGGCAGCTGATGTCCTGATGACACAATGCAAGCTTACCAGCTTAGAAATTCCATGGCATTAGCACAGCAGAGCATTCTCAGAATTGAAATGAAAAATTACGTCCCTTGAAACTAATCTGATTGAGTGCATTTTTGACTTTGGGCGACGCCTTTTTTTTTACAAGTAAAGAATAATTACACCACAAAATTGCCTAGGTGTTGCCTTTTCAAAATTAGTCTGACTTCTTCCACTGCAACACCACATAAAGCTTTAGGGATGCAATCCGCGCTGTACTAGTTGTGCTACCAGTAAATTATGGAGGCGGCTTATGGTACACGCGTTATGTTTGCAATTTGTCAGGTTACGCTGCATGCTTACCTGACGAGCACCCGCCCCCCCGCCCCCCCCCCCCCCCCCGCCCCCCCCCCCCCCCGCCCCCCCCCCCCGCCCCCCCCCCTCTTGGGGCGAAACCGGTCGTAGGCGGCAAAAGCCTAAATCTACCCAGCAGGTCCAATATCTCTTTGGGAATATTCATGCACTAGCCTCCCTCTCGGGGGGAGTACTGGATATTTTCCAGCGGATTGCGGGGCGCCTAGGGGTAGTAGTTCCTATTGCTTTATGCAGTAAGTGTTCAGTGGAAGGCTCAAAATGATAGGTCCGTCATTCCTTCTCTCCCACTACCCTCTCTTTCTAGATCTAGTGAGCGATGCAGTCACAAAAAGGGCAGCTGATGACACAATGCAAGCTTACCAACCTGGAATTCCATGGCATTAGCACAGCAGAGCATTCTCAGAATTGAAATGAAAAATTATATATATATACTATATATATATAGTGAGCCCTATAGAATCTTCTAGGAAGGTTACAAAGTAAAGTAGATTATAGCACTGTCAGGAGAGAGAAATGTGCATGATCGACCAGTGATCATAGATCTACTGTGGCCAAAGCACAAAAAAAAAAAAAAGAGATAGAAAAGAGAGGGGGCGCTAAAAAAGTGACTGAAAGCAATGCATATGGAAGCCCCCCCGAAGGGGGGCGTATCACATATCCCACTGTTCCAGCCACTCAGTGCATGGAAATTTAAATCTAGGTCCCCCCGAGGGGGGTCCAGATATTTAGCCGGTGTGGACAGCTGTTTCGGTCTTGGCGACCTCCTCAGCACACCATCGGCGATACTGGAGGAGGCAGGAATTTCTGCCCACCTGCAAAGACAACCACATAGGTAGGTTCTCTTTTAGGGTGCATGGAAATTTGGCTCTAGGTGGTGGCATGGAATGTATGCCCTTGCAGACACCACAGTAAAATGTGGTTGTCTTTGCAGGTGGGCAGAAATTCCTGCCTCCTCCAGTATCGCCGATGGTGTGCTGAGGAGGTCGCCAAGACCGAAACAGCTGTCCACACCGGCTAAATATCTGGACCCCCCTCGGGGGGACCTAGATTTAAATTTCCATGCACTGAGTGGCTGGAACAGTGGGATATGTGATACGCCCCCCTTCGGGGGGGCTTCCATATGCATTGCTTTCAGTCACTTTTTTAGCGCCCCCTCTCTTTTCTATCTCTTTTTTTTTTTTGTGCTTTGGCCACAGTAGATCTATGATCACTGGCCGATCATGCACATTTCTCTCCCCTGACAGTGCTATAATCTACTTTACTTTGTAACCTTCCTAAAATATTAGCACTGGCAGTCTCCCCTTTTCTTTTCATTTACTACTACAATATCGACTGCAACCCCTTCCCCCCTTTTGGTAGGTTCTCTTTTAGGGTGCATGGAAATTTAGCTCTAGGTGGTGGCATGGAATGTATGCCCTTGCAGACACCACAGTAAAATGTGGTTGTCTTTGCAGGTGGGCAGAAATTCCTGCCTCCTCCAGTATCGCCGATGGTGTGCTGAGGAGGTCGCCAAGACCGAAACAGCTGTCCACACCGGCTAAATATCTGGACCCCCCTCGGGGGGACCTAGATTTAAATTTCCATGCACTGAGTGGCTGGAACAGTGGGATATGTGATACGCCCCCCTTCGGGGGGGCTTCCATATGCATTGCTTTCAGTCACTTTTTTAACGCCCCCTCTCTTTTCTATCTCTTTTTTTTTTTTTTTGTGCTTTGGCCACAGTAGATCTATGATCACTGGTCGATCATGCACATTTCTCTCCCCTGACAGTGCTATAATCTACTTTACTTTGTAACCTTCCTAAAATATTAGCACTGGCAGTCTCCCCTTTTCTTTTCTATAGAATCTTCGTTCGAGAAGTCAAGCCATGATTGATTGATTTATATATATATATATATATATATATATATATATATATATATATATATATATATATATATATATATATATATATATATATATATATATATATATATATATATATATATATATATATATATATATATATTGGTTGTTTTTGTGCTGAGCCAGCAGTTTTTTTTATTTTTTTATGCGTTTTGAACATTGGTCTTGTTCGTAGTAACCATCAACACATGTTTACTTCAGTAACCAACTGTTCTGGTTTGTCTTCTTCATTAGGAAAATCTGAATATCCCCTTGAATATTAGATTGGGTCCATGTTGAGTCCGTGTTCTGCATTTATGCTCCAGGTGATGTAAGTTCATTTCCGGTGTCTCGAGATAACTAATGGCCTACACGTACCGACTGAGGTGAAACAAAGGGCTTTTACTCAGCTTACCATGTCACAAGAGTTGTGAGCCTTGGAGCCTGACGAGCGAGATGAAAATGACAGCACATAACCCTCCTTCTCTCCTACATGAGAGAGAGGAAACAGATGTGAATGAGGTGGATGATTTTAACAGTTTGACTCCCAGAACTAAATGATTTCCAATCTATAGAATGGAAGTCATTTAGTTCTGGGACTCATAATCTAATCCTTTCACTGACACTGTCAATTGGCACACAGTCACTCCTTGAAACCAGCGCGCACCGAAATCACGATATATGTTCCTTTTGTGTTATGTGTTGTGATTTGTTTTATGTGTTTTCTATTTTGCGTTATGTTGCCTTATGTCTTTTATGTCATGTGTGATGTGTTTTGTGATATGTGAAATATGTGTGTTTTGTGTGTGTTATTGTGTTTGTGATTGTGTTATGTGTTCTGTGTTATGTTATACGTTATTTTGTTTTGTGTCATGTGTTATGTGTTTTGTGTTAAGTATCTTGAATTATGATTTGTGTTGTGTGGTTTATGTAACATGTTTTGAATTACGATTTGTGTTAGATGTTTTATGTCATGTGTTTTATGATATGAATGTAGTCGCATGGGGCTCGTGAGTATCTATGTCTCTTGCTGAGACCAATTTGTATCCATGTTCCTTGGACCGTGCGGTTGTGGATTTTGGACGTTGGATGAACAAAGATTTCTAAACTCATTCGAGACGTGCCGCCTCCGGATACACGGCATAACCCGCGTATCCGGAAGCAGCACGTCTCGAATGAGTTAATATAACATGTGTAGAGTGGCGGGGAAGGGGTTCAGCTGGTGTACATGTAGACATGTTCTACGTCAGACGTTTCTGAAATCTTTGTTCATTCATTGACCAGAAGCCAAAAGACCGTCCGAGAAACATAGATACAAATTAGTCTCAGCAATAGGCATAGATCCTCATGAGACCCTGCAGTCGCGGGGGCCCATGAGGATCTATGTCTCTTGCAGTTGGATCGTGTTCACGTGTTCTCACGGCAGTGAAGAGGTTAATAGCTTCAAAAGAAGGGGGAAGGGTAAAAGAAGGGGGAAGGGTAAAAGAAGGTGGAAGGGTAAAAGAAGGGGGAAAAGAAGGGGGAAGGGTAAAAGAAGGGGGAAGGGTAAAAGAAGGGGGAAAAGAAGGGGGAAGGGTAAAAGAAGGGGAAGGGTAAAAGAAGGAGGAAGGGTAAAAGAAGGGGTAAAAGAAGGGGGAAGGGTAAAAGAAGGGGGAAGGGTAAAAGAAGGGGGAAGGGTGGATTGCTGGGTAGGCGAACATGTACATGATGCATGGTGTAGGCTTCCGTTATGCAAGTCAGTGCAGTTAGATGAGCAAGGGGTATCATTTAACCCCTTCAGCCATGACGCTCAGCGAGATAAGAAAGATCGACCTATGACAGTTCAAGGGTGGTGGCAGAATAGCTTGGCGCCCCCAGGCGTTAAGCTATTCTGGCACCACCTTTGAATTATCATTGTCACAGGTCTTAATGGTTATTTTTGTACTGTGATGCAGTCTAACAACAACCTCAGGTTGACATGAAAATGAAAACAGCATAGGCAAAGGGGGAGGGAGAGGGAGAGGGGAAAGACAGAGGAAAAGGTAATCTCAATACGGACCGTGTCTGCAAAACTACGAAAAACGTGACTGCCGGGCATCGCATCACACCTCCTAATCAAGGACTGGCGAGAATGTTGTACAGGGTTTCCCCGTGACGTTTCAAAGTATACGTCACAGGTTGCGCGCAGGTCACTAGGCCATAGGTAGTGCAGCATAAAGAAAATGTCACACGCAGAGAATGTTTTACTGCTTTCACCCCCCAAAACACACACACACACACACACACACACACACACACACACACACACACACACACACACGCGCGCGCGCGTCAGAGTGGGTTACCTACCATTTTATGTCACAAAAATGGTGAGAAAACTACAATTTCACGGTACAATTTCAGTCTTGCTATAATTTGTGTGAAATCAGGTTGACTTTAAATAGCTACATGCTATACTAAGTACACCTGCATGCTCTTCTGAAAGCGCGTCGATGTGTGTGTATGCGTGTGCGTGAGTGCATGCGCGCTCTGCAAACATCATCAAGAGGCATAGATGTTCCGGGTACTTGAGGATCTATGCCTCTTAGAGATTCGCGCATATGTGTCATTCGTTTGTCAAACGTCATTTGTCGTGACGCATTTTTGTTTTTGTTTTTGTTTTTACGTAATGTTATATTTAACGTGATATGAGTTTCGCTTTCGCTTTAGGACTTGCGAAAATGGTGACAAAACTAGAATTTCACGATACAATTTCAGTGTTGCTATAATTTGTGTGAAATCAGGTTGACTTTACCTAGCTACATGCTATACTAAGTACACCTGCATGCTCTTCTGAAAGCGCGTCAATGTGTGTGTATGCGTGTGCCGGCATGCGCGCGCTCCAAACATCCTCAAGAGGCATAGATGTTCATGCGCCCTCTGGGCACATGAGGATGTATGCCTCTTGGAGATGCGCGCATATGTGTGAGAAAGAGAGAGAGAGAGAGAGAGAGAGAGAGAGAGAGAGAGAGAGAGAGAGAGAGAGAGAGAGAGAGAGAGAGAGAGAGAGAGAGAGAGAGAATTACGTCATATTTAGAGTATCAGTGTCTGTGTGGCGACGTAGTTGCTTCTTTTACGTCACCGGCACTGTCTGACTTTCTCTAGAAGTCAAGTTTTTTACTGTTTTAATTATTTTCTGAAAAGAATTAATTTTTACTAAAGAAGTTGAAAGGATACAAAGCTGGCTAACGATCTCATCCAATGTATTTCTCCAAACTAGCCATATGCAAATGTTCAAGTAAATATGACAAAAATTACGGACTCTAATCTGGGTCAACCGACTTCCTAAAAACGGTTGTTTATGTCTTCAATGAGACATTCAAGTACAATATGCTGGGACGCCCTCTTAGCAACCGACTTAAGAAAGTATTTCGCCAAGCTTCAACTTCAAGCTTGTGTGTACAGAAATATCGAAGATTCTCTTGTTTACATACAAACGCACATACATACATACATACGCACATACATACGCGCTTACGGCGATTCGTGCCAAGTGTACGGTCAGCAGCGAGGTTAGCGTAACTAGACATGACGTAATTTTTATCTTGTTACTTCAATTGTTAGAGGTTTAGCCTGCCCACCTTTGACATCATGGACATGCTATTAAATTCGCCGCACCGCGACCCGTCCTAAAAAGTCCCTTCTATAAATAGAAGGGACTTAAAAACCACCAAAAACAAAACAACAACAAACAAAAGCACCAAAAAACAACAACAAAACCGATTAAACTAAGCCATAACATATTTTGTCTGAATAACTCTATTTACGAATAATGTTTGAAAAAAAGGTTCGCTTTTTTTCCGTCCCACTATGCATAGGTCAATGTCCCCATCTACGCCATTCTACGTTTGCTAAGCATAGATATGGATACACATATAGGAGCGCAAGTACTAGGTTAAGAAAAACGTTGGTGGGGGTGGGTAGTGATAAAGGGGCGCAATTATGGACGCACGGGGAATTCTTAATGAAGCCTCGCGACAGGTGAGAGAGAGAGAGAGAGAGAGAGAGAGAGAGAGAGAGAGAGAGAGAGAGAGAGAGAGAGAGAGAGAGAGAGAGAGAGAGAGAGAGAGAGAGAGAGAGAGAGAGAGAGAGAATGAAATGAAATGAAATGAAATGATATTTTTCAAGGATAAATTATTAGGTACCTTCAATGACCTTTTTTTCAATCGTGTCCTTGGTAAACACACATACACATAATTTTATATATAAAAGTATACATAATCGTGAAAAGTACAGGCAACAATAATTCCATTTCAAATAAGCAATGCTCACATTACACCACACACACACACACACACACACACACACACACACACACACACACACACACACACACACACACACACACACACACACACACATGTGCAAACATATATCCTATTGACGGCAATAAGTCATAAGATACGCCCGCATAAAAAGGAAGTACAGTGCTACATGCTATGATGAAGTGACCACTAAACGTACAACAGGTAGAAAGAGTCATTAGTACGAAGATCGCAGTATCCTTCAGCACCGGCTTATCTCTCTTGAAGGGGTTGGTGGGGATGGCGAGGGTGGGAGGTTACGTCACTACACATAAAGATTGGGATGAACATACCATCGCGACTTAGACCCTGGGTGATCCTGTAACCCACACTTAACGCCGCCTTCACGAAATCAGACGTAGGATTGAAGGCGGATGATGGTATCAGCAAACATTCTGACACCCCTCAGAAAGTGCCAACAGGTCCGCAAGGCTGTCTGAAGTGCAGTCAGGTGTGGTGGTGGAGGCAATGTAGGAACTTGTCACAGAGTTCATAATCACAAAAGCAAACACTGGCTGCCTAGATCCATGGTAATTAGTCCTTTCTCCCAGGCACCAGGGAGTCAAGAAACAAACTACTTCAGTCACAGGCTAACGCCACACAGTTGTTGACAGAAAAACGTTCAACGAAGAATATGCATATTATATAGACGATGGCATAACGTCAATTATAGTCAGTGAGTTGAAAATATATACAACGTGTTGCACTCAATGTTCAAAGTTATGCGATGAAGGTCGCAGTACAGTATGACAAGATTTACCTTGCACGACGTACAAACACAGGCTGGCGTCCGGGCAGAACTGGAAGCACAAATTATCTTATCTGATTGGTTGTGTTGTATGAATTTGCTGGATTGTTCTGGAAATCTGCTGTAATAGTATGGTTAGTTCGGGGTTTAACGTCCACGGCAGTTCGGAGTTTAACGTCCACGGCACCGAAGTGATAATGGACGGCCCTGACGGGCGGGTTATGGGGGATAGGGAAATCTATTGCCTATGGAGTACGACCTGAACACTGATCAACTCAGGCGCACTCCAACTGTGTCACTTTGATTTACCAGGACCATTCAACGGACATGCTATTGAACAAGCCCGTCTTTTCCCCCTGGATTGCGAGTCCATCTACCGGGGCCGGGACGGGGATTCGAACCCACGACCCGGTGATTCCCTTCGCTCTCCTGCTCCGGCGATTAACCGCCTGAGCTATTTTGGACTCTCTATAATAGTATAAAAGAGTGTGTTAGGAAATAATTATGAGCACATTGTATGAGAGACGCAGTGTGTCAAAAGTGTTGATGCATTGTAGAGGAGACAGTGTATCAGTGTTGGTGCGTTTGTGGATGCATTGTGCGGAGATAGCATCGCTGCAATAAAATATTGTAGGAACTGTTACTCCAGTGTAACTATGTATATTACACAATACGCTGACGACTTGGTGATCTGGCAATCCTCCAAGATTCTCAAAAGCTTCTCTGAGCAGAGAAAACGAGAGGCGTCGAAATTCTATCAAAAGGTGCTTGACATAACCCAAGAGTACATGTCTATTAACGGCTTTGCCTTGGCCACGGAGAAAACCCAACTTATATTCTTCACCAAAAATCAAGACATTTACAAACCAACATACTCCCTTAAAAGTGTGCAACTAGTGCCGTGTTCTCAGGTAAAATTCCTGGGGGTCATCTTCACTCCGAACTTAAGCTGGAATGCGCACATAAACTACCTCATCAAAAAAGCCCCGAGTGCTCTGAACCTAATAAGAATAATAAGGAAGCAGTCGTGGGGTCAAGACACAAAGACCCTCTTCCATCTCTGCCAAGCCCTGGTCCGCTCCAGGCTCTCCTATGGTCAGGAGTGCTACTTCGCTGCCCCACAATCGCTTCTCTCAAAGCTTACCTTCATCGATTCCCAGCCGGTCAAATTAGCGCTTGGTGTCCCGGTTCACTGCGAAACACGTGCAGCCTATGCAGAGGCTGGGATCTTGCCCTTGGCTCACCACAGGAAGCTGCAAGTGTCTAAATTTGTCAGCAGAACCTTTACCGTCCCAAACTCAGCCACCCATTTCCTTGTAAAAGACAAGAAATGGGACAAATTCAAAGTTAGCAGGAAAAACCACACGCTTGAATCCATAACGAGCTACACCAGTGACATTACTGATTCCCCAGATACAGTCTTTGGGGAAGTCGCTCCAAAACCAGTCCCTCTACAGCCACCTTGGCTTCTTGAGGCCGCCAAAGTCAGCATTGAGGACCATAGCACCAGCAAGACCTCCAACCCCCACTTGCTTGCGGCTCGGGTCCGGGAGTCGTTAATTAAATACCAACATCATCTCCAAATCTATACTGATGGTTCCGTGCTGGAGGATGAACGGGCCGGGGCCGGCTTCTCCATACCCTCCCTCAATACATGCAAAAGCTTCTATCTTGGACTGGGCTTCTGCGTCTTTTCGGCTGAAATGACCGCTATCATCTCCGCACTTCAATTTCTTATTTCTTATCCCCGCACTCCGCTCAGAGTTGTGGTCTGTGTGGACTCGCAAGCTGTCCTTAAGGCCATTCGCTCTTCTCGGTCTCGATCCCGACCCGACCTCCTGCAGGAAATCCTCTCACTCTCAAACGCCATCATAAGACAAGGAACTCAGTTGGATTTCCACTGGGTCCCAAGTCACGTAGGGATTAGAGGCAACGAACTGGCGGATAACGCTGCCAGAGTCGGCGCTCTCAACGTTCCCCCAACTCAGCAACTTCGCATCCTCCTCTCTACCTCTGAACTCAACTCCAAATACTGCAATCTCATCCAAAACTGCTGGAAAAGGGAGAAGCGAGAACTGTGTGCCGTGAAAGAAAAGCGATGCTTCGCAGATCTTTCCCCCTTTCTCCCCAAACTCCCTAGATCTCAAACGGAGATCATCCATAGGCTCAGAACGAGATCCTGGAAGCTGAAATTCACCCAGACCCTATGTCACTGCGGGGAGACAGCCGGCCTAGAGCACTCTCTGCTACTATGCCGCATGCCTCCTCCACAGCTCTTCAGAGTTAGACAGTCATGTCAGGCTCGCGACCATCAGAAACCTCTTCCAACTCCTATCTGATCATTCTCTGGCCGTGGAGATGGCGAAAGCCATCCACTCCTCAACACTATCGACTTACATATAAACAACAGAGATGGGTACGTCCCATCTAAGATGGCAAACAACGACGCCCTTATGCTAAAATTCTGTTATAACTGTGCGGGGTCTTTGTTGGCCGCATATGCACCAACCCACACTCCTTGCAGACACATTGATTATAACAGCGAAATCATAAAAACACCACATACCACCTTTTTTAAAATTTATTTTATTTTATTTTTTTCCCGATAAATTATATTATTTGATAATTATGAACTATGTTTTATCCTATAATCATATTAATCTACCTGTCTCCAATCGTCTCGTTGTGGCGAGAGACGTTAAAAATCAAGAAACAACATACTCCAGGGTGGTCAAAAACCTCGTGCCACGTGTGACGAGTTGCAGCTGAGTGAACTTGAAGTTTCTTTACAAGAACCCTACGTGCGTGCGTCTGGTGTGATTGTATCATAATACGACTACGACTACCACGTAACATGAACACGTTACGACCAGCCCCATCTCAAAGTTTAACGCGATTTAATAGGTAGACAAAAAGAGAAGCGCACGAAATTGCAGTATTTGAATTAACTCATTCGAGACGTGCCGCCTCCGGATACGCGGCTTAAGCCGCGTATCCGGAGGCGGCACCTCTCGAATGAGTTAATACACAGTCATTTTTAAGCAAGCAAATGAAAAGTCGTAAATTTTGTGAAATCCGCAGCATTCTCCTATATACTTTGCTGCTTATAAAGTAACAGTGAAGAGAAGTCGACAGCGCCGCGGGGATTGAGAAAAGACCGAATATAACCGAAGCTTCGTTATATCCGACCTTTTCATAAGCGAATTTGACTGTATTTGACATAATTACTACACAAACTAAAACGTCTTTGTATAAATGCGGCAATGAGAGAGAGAGAGAAGAAAAAAAAAAAGTAAATCACACTGCTAGCTCATAGACATGGTATCTCTGGAGCCATCATAGGTTCATTTCTGAGATGAAGTACGCAAACAAGAGGCATAGATCCTCATGAGCCCCCGCGGAAGCCTCTTGCATTCGGGTGTTCTTTCATTGTGCGTGTGTTTCGTCAGTACGCGTGTCAGACCTTCTGCGTGAAAGTTTATTCAGCCAGCTTCACAGAGCCTCACTGATGGGCCCCCCGCTTATGCTGGGGCTCATGAGGATCTATTCCCCTTGCATGTCGGTTGTTGTTTACCCGTGTTCCGGTAGTGAGGGAGGTAATTTGACGGGCGAGGACAAGCGCGAGTCCTGATGTCACAATAAATCACTGTCACAATAAATCACGTTCTCTTTCGGACTGACGTCGGCCGCCGTTGGCCCGCGCACGGCCGTGCGCGGGCCAACGGCGGCTGACATCAGCCTTATGGGGGTGTGTGGCTGGAGGTCTTCCCTGGCGCCGTCCCCTCGACAAACGGTTGGAAGGGGGGGATGAGATAAAGGGTGGGTGGGGGGTGGGGATGGGGGTGGCAGGGGTAAGCGGGGGAGAGGGCAGTGGGGGCGGGTGCGACGAATTGATTTTACTCATTCAGCCCGACGCACGTATTTCCAAAATTTTGGAGGCGTCATCTAACGACTATGCACCTGTTGCAGGAGATGGATCGACCATGATAATTAAGGGTAGTGCCAATTAGCTTGCCGCCGACAGGCGCCAAGCTAATCTGGCACTACCCTTGAATTATCATGTCGATCCATCTCCTGCTGTAATGCGTCAGGGCTGAATGGGTTAAACCGTGTATTGCTTTGCAAAATGCATAAAAGGATGTATAGCAATTTCCATCGTATCAAAAACAAGCCACAGGCTTCTAGAATGATGGACACTGAATCAACTATATTTGCATTTGCATGGCGGCGTGACGAATTAATCTGACATTTAGACAAAACATAGATCACGAAAGTTTGTGAGATGATATTGTTTGCAGCAAATCAGGGGCGGATCAGTTACCTCCGAGGGGAGGGGGGGGGGGGAGTGGGTCCAGCTCTTTGTTTGGGACCTTCAGCCTAACAAAAAAGGCCTCGAGACACCAAACCTTGCTTCCCAGCAGCTAAAAAATCAAACAAAGGGTGGAAAGTGGGGGGGGGGGGGGGGGTTGGTACCAGACATTACTTCCCAGTGTCCCTCCTAAAAATAATAATAATAAATTAAATTAAATTAAATAATAATAAATAAATAAAATCAAACAACAGGGGGTGGGGGTAGGGGTTGAAGGAGAGACGGACGGACGGAAAAGGGGGGGGGGGGGTGGGCGGTCCAAACACCCCCCCCCCTCCAAAAATAAAAAAGAAAAAGAAAAAAAGAATTTAGCTCTTTGACTGTCGGTATCGGTTCTTGTCGAGATGATTCCTGTTTTCAGTACGGTAGACAAAATGGCTACGATGACACAGTGACAATTTAACACCTTCAGTTGACTGCCGATGTACGCACATTTTGTTTGTAAATCATTGTAAATTCAGCGTCCAAGGATCTCAGCTGTCAAACTAAAGAAATATGGATACAGAGTGGTTTCAACAAGAGGCAAAGATCTTCATTAGCACCCCGCAGTTGCGAGGGGTGTGTGTGTGTGTGTGTGTGTGTGTGTGTGTGTGTGTGTGTGTGTGTGTGTGTGTGTGTGTGTGTGTGTGTGTGTGTGTGTGTGTGTGTGTGTGTGCGTGTGCGTGTGCGCGTGTCCCTGAACGAGGTAGACAACCTCACAGAAACACCACAGTCCGGTTGCCACGCTGATTACCTCACGGTTTCGAAATGACCTTAGTCGCCTGTTAAGCGTGAATCTCAAACCCTTTGGCTGCGTGTCGGTAGCGGCTTTGGTTGCGATGATTCCTGCAGGAATCATTGCAACCAAAGCCGCTACCGACATGCAGCCAAAGGGTTAAAAACTAACTAACTAAACCCCCTGGAGCCTCCACTCATCAACCGATATCACCGAATAGAGGGAGGTAACCAAAGGGTTCGGCAGCAGTTATGAAAAGTAAAGTCGCCTGTTCGTGCAAGTCTAGGGTAGACAATGTCGTTATGAAAAAGCACAATTTGCTACCAGGCCAAAGATAGCTTCCCTTTAAAGCTGTTTCCAAATCGCGTTAAAAATGTAGCTGGGCGGCAGGCGGAAAATCGCAGTGTTTTTCCATACAACAACGCGGTGTTTTTTTTCCATTTTTTTTCTTCTCAGTATTTTTTTCTTCTCACTCTAGTGATCAGTCAGGCTTAGAGAGGCTATATAAGGAACACCGTTCGTTGTGCACTGCGACCACAACACCAGCTGTCAAGAGATGGTCGATATCTACAGTCTTCGCCTGCTTTTCGTCTCGGTAGCTGCAAAAGTACTGGCGTCCCGTCACGCTTATAGAGGCCATATAAGGAGTCAAGCTTTCGTTGCTCTGCGACGGGCACCTTTGGGGCGCGTTCCGCTCTTGGTGTCTCAGTACACTGGTGCATAAGCATAACCTATTTTTCTCCTCTGCGGATAGCGCCTTTAGGCGCATGTCATTGGCTTTCTGGGCCACAGTGAGCTACTTTTGCTTTACAACGTGACATCCGCGGCTGTCAAGAGACGGTCGATATCTGTTACCACTTCTTCTCAGTAGGTACAGAAAAAGTGGTATCCCGTAAGGTTTATAGAGGTTATATAAGGAAAACCTGTCGTTGTGCTCTGCGACGGGTGCCTGTGGCTCAAGTTGCACTCTTGTTATGTCAGTACACTGGTCTGGCCCTGCCAACTCCTCGCATCCAAAATTCAAGGGTCTCGCATCTCTCTTGTCCGCAATAGGCGTCACAGAACTACCACGCCTGGAAAGGCTATAGTGCCTACATACGAAAAACCTATCATTGTGCTCTACGGCGGGCGCCTTTGGCAAGTGGACTCTTCATGTCTCAATACATTGCTCTGGCCCTCGTAGTACGCTACATCCACGGGTTACGTTTGGTCTCTTGTCTTTCTTGTCGACGCTGGCGCATGTTGCACCTCTTCCTGCTTTGCTACACCGAATCATCGCAAAGGCCGTGGGGCCTCGCACGACTGAGCCCACTGCTGCTGACTTCGGTCTTGAGACTGTTGTGCACGCTGGGAATGATAATATGTAAGGCGTTAGTGTATGTACTATGTTTGTTTTTAAGTCCCTTCTATTTATAGAAGGGACTTTTTAGGACGGGTCGCGGTGGGGCGAATTTAATAGCATGTTCATGATGTCAAAGGCGGGCAATCCTAAACCTCTCACAGTTGAAGTAACAAGATAAAAATTACGTCATATCTAGTTAGGCTAACCTCGCTGCTGAACGTACATTTGGCGCGAAGCCGTATGTATGTGTGTATGTATGTATGTATGTAAGTATGTATGTATGTATGTATGTATGTATGTATGTATGTATGTATGTATGTATGTATGTATGTATGTATGTATGTAAGTGCTTAATGTGATGTCTGGAGCCACGTATTCACGGAGGGGGTTTCACCTATAATGGGGGGACAAGTTGTCTCTCGAAGGTTAGAGAGTAGTCCACCAGTATAGGTCCCCACTTTGACACTCAACTCTCACTTGTGACTCCACGTAGCTGCAGCATGCGCAGCAGCCACACCACGGGCAACAGCTTCGACTGGCTGGCTAAACCAAGTGAGGGGAAACTGGGGGTTTCAAACCCTTGGTGAGGCAGGCTGCAGGACTTGCTCGTCCTAGCATGCAAAGTCAGGCCGACTGGGCGGAGGAAACTCAATCTAGGGTTCAACGGCCAGCAGTGCACTGTGGAGTACAAAGGGCATGTCAGAGAACAGAAGAAGACATGGCCATCCACTGCAGCCAAGGAAGTTACCAGTTGTAACGTCTCATCGTGTCACTAGACTCTGATTTCTGCGGCCGAGAGGGTGGGGTTGCTCCAGCGCAACAGCTTCTCCACCAAAATCTCCTTCACGAGCAGGTTTTGTGCATGGATCTTCACCAAATCTACTTTTTCATCTTCCTTTTCTTCTGCCTCGTCCAGAAGCCCTGCGGCGATGGGGAACGGGCGAATCGACAGGTAGAGGTTACTTCTGGGAGTCGTAGCTCCGAACCTGCACGTAGGCGGCCTGTGGACCAGTGGTCGCTCTTCCCTGTACCAGGGGCAGCAGGGAAGTTTGGCAGCATCTCAGACGACTGAGCAGCCCTCTTCAGGACAGCACTGCTCACCCTAGTAAGGGAGGGAACTAGAAAAGGTGTTCCAAACATTGCCTGCCCTACACCAAACCGGCCAGCTTACCGCGGCTGGCGGTTTAACCCTTTTATGCGGTCGAAAAGGAAAACAAAGAAAGAAACTGATTCTCGGTACGTGGAACGTACGAACCCTGTTGGACAGAGATTAGACGCAGAGACCGCACAGAAGAACAGCCCTCATAGCCAGGGAGCTGGCGAGATATAAAATCGACATTGCAGCTCTTAGTGAAACCAGATTTGCTGACGAAGGATCGATCTGTGAACCTGAGGGTGGTACACCTTTTTCTGAAAGGGCAAAGCTGAGAACGAGGACAGGATACAAGGAGTTGGCTTCGCCATCCGCACCACGCTCCTCCGACAGCTGCCTTCTCTTCCCACAGGTATCAGCGAACGAGTGATGAAGCTCCGTTTCCCCATCTTCCACACCCGGCATGTCACTATCATCAGCGCCTATGCTCCGACACTCACCAGCACCGATGACGACGAGGAGGAGGCGTTCTATGAGAGTCTCGACTCCCTCCTCAAGTCCACTCCTGCAAGAGACAACTCATCGTGCTTGGTGACTTTAATGCTCGAGTTGGGACTGCTGGGAAGGAGTGATGGGCCCACACGGGCTGGGCAAGATGAACAGCAACGGCCTGCTGCTGCTGACATTGTGCGCTGAGAATGGACTCGCCATCACCAACATCCTCTTTATGCTGGCTAGTAAGTACAAGGCAACATGGATGCACCCCAGGTCCAAGCAGTGGCATATCATAGACTATGTCATTGTCCGCCAGCGGGATATTTGCGAGGTCAGAATCACCAGAGCCATGAGAGGAGCCGAGTGCTGGACCGACCATCGGCTGGTTAGGTCTGTCCTCAACCTGCACATTGCACCAGCACACAGGAAGAGGAATAAGCTCACCCGACCTTCATTCAACCTGGCCAAGCTGAATCGCCTGGATGTCAAGGAAAACTTCCAGTCCCACCTTGATGACCTGCTAACTGCCCATGGACCATTGACTGCCAACCCAACTGAAATGTGGAACCAGTTCAAGGGGATGGTGACGGAATCTGCCAAAGACGTGCTTGGGCCCAAGCAGAGGGTACGCCAGGATTGGTTAGATAAGAACATTGAAGAGATCAACAAGCTACTGGAGCAGAAGCGCAGTGCCTTCATCAAGTGGCAGAATGACATCAACTCCATGTCCAAAAAAGACCGCTTCAAACACCTCCAGAAAAAACCCAGAGAGAGCTCCGCAACATGCAGGACACCTGGTGGGACAGCAAGGCAAAAGAACATCAATACTTTGCTGAATCCAACACATCCAAGGAGTTTTTCAGCGCTATGAAAGCTGCCTACGACCCTGCCAGACCCAGCACAACCCCTCTCTTTTCTTCTGACGGCTTCACCTTGCTGAAGGACAAAGGCAGCATCACTGAGAGCTGGAGAGAAAACTTTTCAAATCTGCTCAACCTGCCTTCCACTGTCGACCCCGCGGCCCTGGACATGATTCCTCAGAAGCCGACACTGGATGGCCTTGACCTCCCGCCCACCCTGGACGAAGTCAAGAAAGCGATCAACCAGACTAGCTCCGGCAAGGCTGCAGGCATGGACGGCATCCCCGCAGAGCTCTTCAAGGCAGCTGGACCTGAGACCATTGATGCCTTCCTCAACATTCTGACATGCATCTGGGCAGAGTAGAACATGCCACAGGAATTCAGAGATGCTACCATCGTCTCCCTGTTCAAGAACAAGGACAGCAACGCACACTGTGCCAATTACCGAGGGATCTCACTCTTGTCCATCGCTGGCAAGATCCTCACGGGAGTCATCCTCAATCGCCTAATCAGCTCTGTATCTGAAGAAGCACTTCCAGAGGTTTAGTGTGGCTTTAGACCCGGCCGCAGCACAGTCGACATGGTCTTCTTTGTGAGACAGGTCCAGGAGAAATGCATTGAGCAGCACATGGACCTCTACGCCGTCTTCATAGACCTGACCAAAGCATTTGACACCGTGAACAGAGAAGCGCTTTGGGTCATCCTCGCAAAACTCGGCTGCCCCAGGAAGTTCACCGACATCATCCGCCTCTTCCATGATGGAATGGTACGAGTTGTCCAGTCAAACGGCGACACATCCGCACCCTTCGACATTTCCAATAGTGTGAAACAACTTTGTGTACTTGCCCCCGTGATGTTCAACCTGTTCTTCACGTGTGTCCTGACCAATGCAGTACGCGATCTTGAGAAGAGAATGTACCTGAAGTACAGACCAGATGGCTCTCTCTTCGACCTCCGTCGACTGAACGCCAGGACTAAGACCATCGAAAGACTGATCCTTGAGGCGCTGTTTACCGATGACTGTGCGCTGATGTCGCATACGGAGTCTGACCTCCAGACCATCGTCAACAGGTTTACGAAAGCCTCTCGACTGTTTGGCCTCACCATCAGTCTCAACAAGACCGGGGTCCTGCACTAACCAGCCCCAGGCACAAGAGCCCCCCCCCCCATCCCCCTTCCCCGCCACCCCCCTCCCCCCTATCCCATCCTCCGCACCCAAAGTGTATATTGAAGGCACCGAGTTGAAGACTGTCGACCAGTTCAGATACCTGGGGAGCATAATCTTTACTGACGGTACTATCTACAAGGCACTCGCAGCTCGCATCAGCAAAGCCAGCCAAGCCCTGGGTCGAACTGCGAACTCGTGTGTTGAATAATAACAACGTCAAGCTCTCCACCAAGATCAAAGTCTACAAGGCAGTAGTTCTCCCCAGTCTCCTCTACGGCTGTGAGTCATGGACGCTGTACAGAAAGCACCTCAAGCAGCTTGAACGTTTCCACATGAGATTTCTGCGCTCACTCATGGGCATCAAATGGCAAGACAAGGTGACAAACCTGGAAGTCCTGGACAATGCTGGCTTAGTGAGTGTTGAAGCCTTGATCTTAAAGACACAACTTCGCTGGACAGGTCATGTTATAAGCATGGATGATTCTCGCATGCCACGCCAACTCCTGTATGGCGCACTCTCAAAAGGCCACCGGAAGCAATGACGGCCAAAGAACGCTTCAAAGATTGCGTAAAAGACAACCTCAAGTACTGCGACTTCCCGGTAAGGAACTTGAAACGCAAGTGCAACAAGGAAAGCCTGCACGCTCTTTGAACACAATCGGCGCGAAAAGATCACCAGTGCCAGAGCTCGCAGAAAGACAGCGTCTACTCTCCCCCCACAGCTACGTTCCAGTGCCCCCATTGCCCTCGCAGGTGTGACTCCAGGATTGGCTTGGCCATTCACACCCGCACCCACAAATAGAAGTCATGCACAACGACGACATCATTCAGAAAAGAATTAAAACACTAAAAAAACAAAAAACTTGACTTCTAGAGAAAGTCAGACAGTGGCGGTGACATAAAAGAGGCAACTCCGTCACCACGCAGACATTGACATAATACTCTAAATAAATTATGACGTAATTCTCTCAAGCGCTCTCTGTCTCTGTCTCTCTGTCTCTATCTCTGTCTCTGTCTCTGTCTGTCTCTCTCTCTCTCTCTCTCTCTCTCTCTCTCTCTCTCTCTCTCTCTCTCTCTCTCTCTCTCTCTCTCTCTCTCTCTCTCTCTCTTTCGCTCACACGCTCGCCAGGAGAGTGCATGAGGACATGTTGGAGATGTTTGGAGCTCGCGCGCATGCACGCACTAACACACACACACACACACACACACACACACACACACACACACACACACACACACACACACACACACACACACACACACATTGTCGCGCTTTCAGAAGAGCATGCAGGTGACCCGATATAGCTAGTTTGGAGAAAGTCATTGGATGAGTTCGTTAGCCAGCTTTGCACCCTTTCAACTTCTTCAGTAAAAATTAATTCTTTTCAGAAAAAAAATTAAAACAGTAAAAAAAAATTGACTTCTGGAGAAAGTCAGACAGTGGCAGTGACGCAAAAGAAGCAACTCCGTCACCACGCAGACATTGACACAATGTACCTCACCGGTGCGCGCATTTTCAGCCAATCAAAAAATAGAAGAAAAAAAAATTGCCGCAACGCGGTCCTGTTGCTGGGTCGCACAAGCTTTCCCGTAACTACGCAAGGAAATGGCGAAGTGCGATACTGTTTGTGCGTATACATTTTACTGAAATGGTCAGGCATTGCCATTGGGGTTCATGCAATCGGGACGAAAGGTGCCCTTAAACCATCACAGAAAAGCTTCTGGCTTTTTTCCCCTCCCAAAACCAAGGCGATGGGCTGAATAAAACTAAACTTGCTGTAGACCGCACACTGATCATCTCAACATCGGGATACTACCCCTCCCCCTCCTCCCCCCCCCCCACACCCCCTTAGAGGACAAGAGCAAGCGTCATTTTTATAGTTTGTTCTGAAAATGGTGACAATTCACTTGCGGAAGTGGTACGTAAGTCAGCGATCGAGTTACCACGGCCGGAACGTACTGTAGGCCTACTGCTCAATAATGTGCAAGCACTCGCTATCAGGCAGTACCGCTACACTGATCTGCACATTTGGGATGAATGTGTGTGTGTGTGTGTGTGTGTGTGTGTGTGTGTGTGTGTGTGTGTGTGTGTGTGATTTTAAATATGGAATTAACTCTCCAAAAGCACCATAACCAAAGGTTTATGCCCTTACGTTTCTTCAGTCTGCACTCTCTCACTCATTGTAACAAATCACGACAAGCACAAATTGACACATCACTCCTACAGTAACACATTTCATAAGATCTCTTTATGATGAGCATAATTATATTCATGCAACTTTTTTCTTCTCAGCATTTTTGGTATGGCGAACCCAATGAGTTGCACCCTTACCCAATTCCAGCAGACGAGTCACCTGTCTACAAATCTAGACTGCTCACAAAAGGGGGCAGTACAGATTCTGAAAAGTCTTCGCAGGAAGATCAAGTCTTGTAACATACACCTGACACTTTAGCTGGCAAGTGTGGGGCAGCAGAACAATCAAGCAAGTATGTCTTTGTGTATATATGCTGACAATAAACGCAGAGGTGCATACCTAACATTTCGCTTACAGCTCTGTCATGATATTTCACTTTCCAAGTAAGGATTTCGTTGTTCTTTGTAGAAAGCTGACAGAGTGTGAAACAGTGCTGCCATGAATGGAATGTCTGGTGTGATTTGCGATACATTTACATCCCTTTGGATGAAAACAATAACCTGTGATACTTAGCTGGCCTTGCACCTGTGTGTAGTAGGAATGTGATTTCTTTAGTCACACGCTGGTGTTGTCAGCTTATTTCACACAAAATCCTCTACCTGACATGCCTCGAGTATGGTGTAATTTCTGGATGCGGGTGGGCATTTGACTTTGATTATGCCTCTCTGTCCACTGTCGCACACTATGAGTTGCTCCTAGAAATAGAAACTGTGGATTAACCACAATGCTGTGCTTGTGCAGGTGTCTATCAAGAGGTACTTCTAAATATTTTATCTTCGCAGTATCCTCATGTCGTTTACTTAAAATGTGGCTGCAGCTGAGAAAAAAGTGTGTGAAAAGATTCTGTCAAGTCATGTGTCAGAAACGTTTGCTTTTCTGTTTAGATCTATGTGGAAGTTTTATGTTGCAAGTTTCTGGGTTTTGTTGTTGTTGTTGTTGTTTTGTTTTGTCTCTACCCAGTGATTAGAACTGATCAGTTCTCTGTTGTTTTCTCACGTTTCTCAGGATTTGGACACTAACTGGTCAAGCAAAGGCGATCCATTTCTTGTGGGAGATCAACTGGGGACCTCGTTGTGACACACATGTCAGCGACCCTGTTGATTCCCTGGCATTGGCTCTCTTTTCAGTCTCCTGGTCTGTGGACAAAATTAATATTGAGTGCAGCTTTATAAATACCTTTGACCTTTTTTAGTTTCTCTTTTAGGGATTTCACCATTAGACTACCTGGCCATGGCTGCAGAGTGCAAATTCTGAAATAGCAAGCTGTAAGATAAAGACAGACCTGCTGGAGGAGGAGATCAGATCAAGAATTTGACAAATCTGAATGAATTCATCTCAAGGCTGCAAAGAACTAAAGGTGTGCAGACGCAACCAACGGAAGAAGAAGTATGTGGAGTGGACTTTTGTGAGAAAAAAGGAGAGAACTAAACAACCTGTTCCAGTTTTACACTGCATTAACATATGTTTGGTTCTTGGCTTTTATGTCATTTTTGTTGCCGAATGGTCAATCTTTTAAGCACAAGTATAGGGAAAAGGCAGACTTTCAGCACCTACAGCCACACGATAGACTGTTTCTCACTCTTTGCTGACTGAGAAATTTTGAAGACTTCATAATAAAGTGAAAATGAGTTTTGAATCTTGTATTCCTGTGCTATCAAATTGTAAGTGTCACTGTGAATTAGTCATTTATGATCTGAACCATTATTTCTCCTTGTGTTGTGTTTTGGCATGTAAACCACTCATATTCCAGAATAAAATATAATATACCAGTTAATAAGAGTTTTGATTTTATTTTAGGTAATGCTTACTTCTTGTTTGTGTTGATGGGGCGGTCCGTGGCGCAGTGGTTAAGGCGCCTGCCACCAATGCTAAAGGTGCGAGGTTCGATTCCAGGTTCCGGCGTCGGATTTTTCTCCTCTAGTAAGTGTCACCGTTAATTCGGGCGGACCGTCGGGGGTTCTTTCTCCGGGTACTCCGGCTCTTCCTCCCCCTCCACTTTGGTATCAGTTTCAGCCAACTTAATAAAATTTCAAATACAAAACGATTTCCAAATACCGTCAGTAGCTCGCTTGAGCTTGCCCTTAGCACCACGTGAATGTTCTGTGTTTACGTACAGTGTGTGAGTGAATGCGTGTGATTCACGTGAGCGTGCTTGTTGGGTTCAGTTCGCGGCTACATTCTGCGCATTGAGTTATATTATAAGTATGAGAAATGCGCCATATAAATGCTATGCATTATTATTATTATTGATGTGGCAAGTTATGGGCCTTTCCGTCCGCTTCTCCGATGGCCTGGCTAGCACACTATGGTTTTATTATTGGGACAGCTGCGACCTTGGTGCCTTTTGATATTGCTGCTCCCCAGGCTTCTGGCATGCCGCTGCAGCTCATTCGATTAGGCACATGGGTCAAACAGTATAGCTGCCTTGAAATACTGAACAGTTTTCTGAAGCCCAATTACATGAGAACAGTGACCATTCAACCTGAAATACAAATCATACATGCGCATGCATGGTTATTTATTAATAATCTCTCTCTCTCTCTCTCTCTCTCTCTCTCTCTCTCTCTCTCTCTCTCTCTCTCTCTCTCTCTCTCTCTCTCTCTCTCTCTTTCACACACACACACACACACACACACACACACACACACACACACACACACACACACACACACACACACACACACACATCGATTTTATTTGTGAGTGAAAGTACTCAGCTCAGCCAGCAATAAAGAGCGCTGAGCAGCACTGCCATCTTGCTACGATGAGACAAGATGGACAAAAATGGCTCGGATAAGTGTGCAAAGTTTTTTTTTTTTTTTTTTTAAAGCAACACCAATAACAAAAACACCTACCCGGCTCTGCAGACATAGCTTCTATGACCTGTGCTTGCTGATGCTCATTTTCCACGTACAGTTTGTGTGGGCGGATCGGCGCGTTCTTGTAGATACATGGATGCAACTTGAACAGCATCACTGCCAGTTGTGTGATAAATACGAAGAACAACAATGAAACTTGACGCAAACTTGCTTTGCCTCGATCTAGGGCCGTTTTTGACATAGCTTTGTATCCTGGCATGTAGAATTTGCAACGCATTCAGTCGAATCACGCGCACTACCGTCCGCCATATCACTTGTCCAAGGGACATGAAAGCTTGTGGGACCCAGCAACAATTGCTAGGGGGCGTGGCTTTTGTGGCGCGTGCTCGGTGAGGTCCATACTCTAAATATGACGCAAAACTCTCTTTCGAGCGCTCTCTCTCTCTCTCTCTCTCTCTTTCACACAAACATGCGCGCTTCTCCAGGAATGCGCCCTCCGGGCGCATGAAGATCTATTCCTCTTGGAGATGTTTGGTGACCCGTATACTTAGTATATCATGTAGCTAGGGTAAAGTCAAGCTGCTTTCACACAAAATTAATTATAGCAAGACTGAAACCGTACCGTAAAATTCTAGTTGTCACCATTTTCTCAAGCCTATGAAGCGAAAGTGAAACTCATATTACGTAAAATATAAAATTACGTAAAAACTAAAACTTACCTCATGACAAATGATTTTTGACAAT
>BTPG01000001.1:167754598-167819598 GCA_036245525.1 Semisulcospira habei | reverse complement strand
GCAATGTGCCGTTATTGACAATTCCGACCTGCGCAATTTTAACTGTGGAAATAAAAAGGGATAACTGCCTGTTACATTATTATTAATGCAGTTCAGCTTCCCCGCTGTTGACTGACGAAGAATATCAATAACATGGCTGTAGGAAAGGAGATAGATATATGCCCACTTTGCCTACGCTATTATTAGACTTATAACTACTGAAGGTAGACAGGGTGTCAATATCTTGGCTGTGGGAAGGAAAGGTATAACTGCCCGCATCGTCAATAGCATTAAACGTATTCACTGCTGTTGACAAACAAGGATGTCAATATCTTGGCTGTTGAAAGGAAAAGTATAACTGACTGTCGGCTCGCGCCCGGCCGTGCGCGGGCCAACGGCGGCCGACGTCAGCCCGACGGCCTTTGCGTACTGGGAATATCATTAAACTTATTACTGCTGTTGATAGACAATGATGTCAATATCTTGGCTGTGGAGAGAAAAGGGACAATTATCTGCTCCGCCTACAGTGTTATTACTGCTGTTGCTCAGTTGCTGCTTTTGATACTGTTGCAGTTGCACGCATTGGAGTGGTGTTCGCATTGCCGCTGGCAGTATTGTTGAAGTCGATCGTGCTACTCTTGTGTCTACGAAGACGTTAAGGTAAGTTGAAGTTAACCCTTTGGCTGTCGGTAGGTCGCCTACAACATACATTATTTTGAGCAACATTTTGTTTGATCTCTTGGCTTGACTTCGCGAACGAAGATTCTATAGGGCTTGCCCACGTCGTCTGCAGGCATTTGATACTTGACCCGAATCAAAATGTCCTCGTCTTAGGACTCGGACATTTTGATTCGGGTCTAGTAATCACATCTGCCTGTTATCGGCACTATATCAAGCAAAATGCTGTTCAATATAATATAATAAAGTATAATAAAGTAATCGCAAACAATTTAACATTGCAGGAATCACCTCGATCAAACGCGCTACCGGCAACCAAAGGGTTAAATTTGCTGGTTAGAACTACGTGCTCAGAATAGACATAGCGACAAGAAAGCAGTGCACTAGTTCTCCTTTTTCTAGTGCGTGCAGCAGAACTGAATGCATCCAGCATCAGAAAAGAAAGATAAACAGTGCATTGTTTTCTCGTCTCGTTTCGAAATTTCTAAATTTAACCCCGACAGCCTACAGCAGGAGATGGACTGACCATGATAAAGGCGCCAAGCTAATCTGGCACTACCCTTGAATTATCATGATCAGTCCATCTCGTGCAGCTGGTGCATAGTCGTTAGGTAACACCTGCAAAGTTTGCGGCTGTGGAGTTAAATGGGTTGAAATGTTGAGTTGTAGTTGTGCTTTCTTTCTTTGTTATTTTACACGCTTGGCAGTCAACTTTTCTTTCTTCAAATTGTTATATCGGAAGTCTGTTATAAGCGAAATAAGTTACACAGAACTAGCGTAGGAAAGGAGTTGTTATATCCGGCCTGGTTGCAAGCGAAACACGTTGTATTTCAATTGTGCAGGGAGGCTTAGGTAGCTCAGGTGGTAGAGCGTTCGACTCTAGTACAAAAGGTCGCGCTTACGAAAATCACCTTGTTCCTTGTGGACTAAAGACGTTAAGCCCTAAAAAATTAACTCATTCGAGACCTGCCGCCTCCGGATACTAAGCGTGTTTCTTTCTCCGTTGGGTTCTTCTTCGCTGTTAGACAACAGCAAAATCTTGTTCCCCTTCGAATTTGTTATATCTGGTTATCTGTATGTATTTGTTATTTATGTACAGGTTGGAGGCCTCACAATAACATCTCTCTCTCTCTCTCTCTCTCTCTCTCTCTCTCTCTCTCTCTCTCTCTCTCTCTCTCTCTCTCTCTCTCTCTCTCTCTCTCTCTCTCTCTCTCTCTCTCTCGCACTCCGCTTAAAAAAAAAGAAGAACGGTTCTTTTGACCTCCCGAAGGACTACAAGGGTCCCTGCAGCAAACCCCTGCTACCAATAACATATTTGTTTTCATTCCTCTACTATTATCTACTAAGTATATCAAGCTGAAATCTTCTGACCTGGATCACGCCAGACATGGCTGACGTCAAAAGAATATACATGTGCACCTTATAGACTTAAGACGTAATTTAAGATTTTTTTTATGACGTTGCCGTCTGCATAACCGGCAGCATTGTCTACAAATGCCAGAGTAATGCAATAGAAGAGGTGAGTGACTGTTTGCCTCAACAACAACAAAAACAAAAACAAAAAACAAATCTTCAATAAAATAGTCGCATAGATGCTCATGTGCTTTCGAGTCCGCAAAGATTCTTTAGTGGCCTGTTACATACTATTTCTGACTACAGACATCTCCAGTAGTGTGCCTGTTGTTTCGAACAACACTAAGTAACTTTGTGCTTTAGAACGTTTTGGCAATCTTTTATAGAGCAAAACTGGCATCCAAGACGCGTCAGAAAGACGACTACAAAAAGTCCGCCATTAGTCGCTAGCGCTACAAGGCTTTTTGTAGCGAGGTCACCTGGTACGGTTTGCGTTAACTCATTCTACCCCAACACCGAAATCCCAAAATGTTGCCGTTGTCCTCTGAAGACTGCATTGCAGCGCAGGACACATCTCGACCATGACAGTTCAAGGGTGATGCCAGATTAGCTTGGCGCCCATAGGCGCCAAGCTATTCTGGCATCACCCTTGAACTATCATGGTCGATCCTTATCTTGCTGTTGTGTGTCTGGGGTAGAACGAGTTAAAGGGATTGGTCGTGTGACGTAGGAATGAAAACATACAATTTTATCGCGCCATTGTCGCTTTTCGCACCGCAATCATGCCGTTGTTACGTCGCTTATATAGTGAAACACTCATTCTTTATTTTTATGTTCTCGATTCGTGTCATTGTTGCCACCGCTTTCGCGACGCTGTCACGCCGCTATAAGAAAACATACGACAGAAGACTGTCCCCCGCTCTGTAAAAAACTGACATTACGTGCCGAAGGCCAAACTAGACGGTACAATAAGAGTGATCCTAAGTAATAATTACTCAGTTAGCAACAGGTCACCAGGCCGACGTCGGCCGTGCGCGGGTCAACTGCTGTCGACGATCGGCCTGATGACCTGTTGTTTACTGGTTAGGGTCTTGTGTCTGATAGTTTATGTCACGCGAAGGGCATAAGCGGTTTGGGCAAAATGTCACACTCAGTCAAGTATTGATAATTATGATTTTTAATTAAAGTGGATTGCCTGTGAGCAAACAATATTTCTAGTATGCTTTATCCTCATCACATATCATCATCATCATCATTATTATCATCTTTATTGTTGCTATTATCATCATAATCATCATTATTATCAATCTTACATCTTACTTATTGTTATTGGTATTATTATCATTTTCATTATTATTATTATATCATTATTATTATTATTATTATTATTAGTAGTAGTAGTAGTAGTAGTAGTATTCTTGTTATTATTATTGGTCGTGATGGTGATGGGGTTGTCGTTTGTTGTTGTTGTTATAATAAAGAAATGAATTAATAACAATAATAAATTTAAAGAAAATCACTCACTGATTAACCTATTATTATTATTCATTACATCATGTATCTGCGCGCTTTATTCTCCGTTTTAAAATGCATCACTGACAACCTGTATATGAGAGATCATATGCCAATTAAGACTGTCACTCTGGAGGTTGTAGCAACATAAATGATGGTCTTTATCTCATTCTGCCCGCGACACACCATAGCAAGGTGTGGCTCGACCATGATAGTTCAAGGGTGGTGGCAGAATAGCTTGGCGCCTATAGGCGCCAAGCTATTCTACCACCACCCTTGAACTATCATGGTCGATCTGTCTCCTGAATTGTAATGCAGTCCTCAGAGGACAACTCCAAAATATGGATATTTTTTACCTCGGGCGCAATGAGTTAATGACATGCGACGCTTGCTGCCCTTCAAGACTGCTTTGAGATAAAACATGAAATGTCTATTGGGACCATTTTTTTCTTGTCAGACATGTGGCTGTTTAAAGCAGGTTCTGCTGTGAAATTTCGTGTTTTTGTGTGTGGTTTTTTTTATTATTACTTTTTTTAATATTTATTCTGTATTTGTACTACAAGGATGTTTTATTGTGTAGTTTATATTCCTGTGACAGATCTCACATTCAAGCAACCTAAGGCAACAGATGCTACCAGTTGTCGTTTTCATCGCGAACTGCTACCATGCGCGAAATCCGCCTGGCTGAGGAACAAGCAAGATGCATAGATCCTCATGAGCCCCCCGCGGACAGTAGGGGCTCATGAGGATCTATACATCTTGCGGGCGAGTCGAACTCACTACATGATATTGTTTTATAAGTGAAAATTATGTCAACGTCAAACTGATCGGTATCAACCTCATTGAAACGGCGGTAGTTTCTCTGTCAAAAAGTAATAATTTAACCCTCTTGCACATGCAGCTACCGGCATCGTGAACAGTACCGGCCGCTGCACACACAAGGGGTTAATGTCCCTGCTAAACTGGAGTTTCCATGGTAACAGGTTGCAGATCCAAATGATAAAATTTGTATTATGAGCGTGGACGACGTACAAAGAATATTTTATTCAGCAGCATTTAACATTGTACAGGAACCGTACCCCCGCGTACTTGCCTCCCAACACACACACACACACACACACACACACACACACACACACACACACACACACACACACACACAACACACAACACACACACACACACACACACACACACACACACACACACACACACACACACACACACACACATAGCTGCATGTCTGCATACAAGCACTGTATGAACTGCATGAAAACTGCGGTATACACAAGTTGATGTTGATTTAAAGTCAGTTCACACTCCCCCCCCCCTCCCCCCTCTCCCCCCCCCACACCCCCCAGCAAAAAATCAAACTCATGACCTTAAAGGCCCACGACCGCCATAACTGTTTATAGATAACGCTTCTGTAACAAATGGTTACGAAACGCCATACACATTGTCTAGTTATGGTTCATTTAGACGCAGGACAATCGAGTTCAGCACATGGTTCCGGCCACTCTGTTCTAGAAACACAACGCTATCAGTACGAGAAACAGCTAAAAATAGATTGACACACTAACGGCTGTGCAGAATAAATAAATGCGAGTACGCGTGTGCTTTTGCTGCGTGTCCAAGTTGCTGTTAAAGTTCATTAGGTGTGTCGACAAGGCATAACAAACTCAAATGGTGCTGAAATGTGTCTTCAGATTTATGCGTAATGGTACTTTAATATAACAAATGTATGTCATCTTGTACACACTAAGTCAGTGGCCATATTTGCTAGATACAATCGGCAAACTTCCCAGTGCGCAAAGGCCATCGGGCTGACGTCAGCCGCCGTTGGCCGCGTACGGCCGTGCGCGGGCCAACGGCGGCTGAAGTCGGCCCTATGGCCTTTGCGCATTGGGTTGGCATCATCGACATTTTAAACTGGAGCGTTATGTAAAGATTTGTCTGCGTGTTGCACGATGATGTTAAATGCCATCTCTGTGTATTTGACAGAGGCACAGATCCTCATGAGCCCACCACAGACTGCGGAGGGGGGGGGGGGCTTATGAGGATCTGTGCCTCTTGCAAATAGATCTTTCTATAAGAACACACAACTGAGTAATACTTTAGAAAGATATTTTCCCCAGGGTCCTTGGGGGCCGTGTGTGTGTGTGTGTGTGTGTGTGTGTGTGTGTGTGTGTGTGTGTGTGTGTGTGTGTGTGTGTGTTTGTTGTGTGTGTGTGCGTGCGCTCACGCGTGCGTGCGTGCGTACGTTCGTCGTGTATGTGTTTCTGTGGGGTGGGGGTGGGGGGTGGGTGGGAGGGGAATGTATGTTGAAATTATTGTGCATGCGTGCGTGCGTGTGTGTGAACGTGTGTGTGTGTGAGGTTTTGTGTGTGTGAGTTTGTGTGTGTGTGTGTGTGTGTGTGTGTGTGTGTGCGCGCGCGTGTGTGCGTGTGCGTGTGTTTGTATGTGTGTGTGTGCGTGCGTGCGCGCGCGCGCGCGAGCGTATTGCGTGCGTATGTAAATGGGAGTAAGAAGGCTGCAAGGGATGAGGGGGGGGGGGGGTGTATGTTGAAATAGTCTCGTCATCTCCAACTATCCATTGCGAAAAACTCTAAAAAGAAGTCTGGTGCCACGCATGCTTCCCGATCATAGCACACATTTGATTGGAAATACATCGGATAACCAGTAAAGCGATCTCGGACTAATATGCACGGGTTGTGGGACTTTGAAAGATCACGACGGTTCAAGGGTAGTGCCAGATTAGATTGGCCCCTATGAAGCGTCAAGCTAATCAGGCACCACCCTTGAACTATCATCGTCTATCCGTCTATTGTATTGTCTCACGGGTGCATGACCTAAAACCGTAGAACCTGTTATTGGCGATCACTCTATGAGATATCACCTGTGCCTAACGACCATCCTGTAGGTGGCTATCGCCGTATAAGTCGTACCCCTTAACCCATTTAGCCCCGACGCACTGCAGGAGGAGGTAGATCGGCCATGATAATTCAATGGTAGTGCCAGATTAGCTTGGCGCCAGCAGGCACCAAGCTAATCTGGCACTACCCTTGAATTATCATTTTCGATCCATCCCCTGCAAATAGTACACAGTCGTTAGACCTCCAAAGTTTAGGAAATGCGGGCTTAGGGTTGAATGGTTAATAACACGCGATTTTTTTTTCTTTTGCCCTTCAGTGCTTCTCTTGAGAGAGCATATCTGATGAGCATAATAAATGGGACATTTTTCAAATCATCTGAAAACACTAAAGTTTAAAAGATTTTTTTAAATGTCGCATTTGTTTTGCTCCTCAGTATATGATTTTTTTCTTAAAAAAAAGAAAAAGAGCTATTGCTCACAACACTGAGGCTCTACTGCAGTGTTGCCTGTGGTGACTGAGCGTTGTGTTCCCATGGGCGTCGCTGTATCGTCTGTGCAAATGATGAATAATTCGGCTCGCGTGTGCGCGTGCAGGTACCACACGTGATCGATACGTCATTCATTCCCTCCAATCGATTACCTCACTTCAGTCATTGGCGTATGAGCCCCGTAGGGCGAAAGAGTGCAGGAATCGAGAGACAAGGTATGGCATGATCGTGTCCCGACCTCTTAACATGGTATGACGAGATATATTACGTACAGGTTTTGTATGTCTTTAACTTTGACGCCTTCTTGATGTCTGGGAGCTGTGAAATAATTTTCGTTTACGAGACCATAAATGTAGATAAACTGACTTGTCTTTTTGTCATGCTTCCTTTTTCTATCTTCGTCTCTTCCTAGGTAAGAGTATACTTTGTCATACCGTCTTCAGTACCATGAGTCTTAATTTCGCAAGGTAGGGTACCCCCCGTCACTTACTTCCTCAGAAGAACCCAACGGAGAAAGAAACACGCTTAGAAAAGACAGTAAGAACACAATTTATTAATATTTTTTATTTATTAATATATATTTTTCCTTATATCACATTCTTTCTGCGATATTGAAGATAAGGAGCGACTGATCTCTTTCTTTGTCTATTTTGAAAATGTATTTAGACGAGATATTAATAAATTGTGTTGTTACTGTCTTTTCTAACAGCGTTTCTTTCTCCGTTGGGTTCTTCTCTGCATTTTACACGCTTGGCAGTCACCTTTTGGGTCTGGATTACTTCAGTACTTCCTCAGACAGGTCTGTCCTGTGATAACTAATTATTTGGGTTTAACGCCGAGCAGGCGACTAAGGCCATCTCACACTGGTGTCCTGTATTGGCGAAAGACAGCAAGTTTTTTTGTGAAAAGCGAGATTTTCATTGTTTTACAGTGAAAATCGCGCTTTTCACAAAAATGGACACAAAACTGCCTTTTTGCCTTTAGAGTTGGCCACATCTGTGCTGAAAATCTTCCTACGTCACTAGCTCTCTCATCTCGGCCTCACATGTATTGTCACGGCCTGAAACACTGACACCACTTCTCCGTTTTAGAATCTTAGACGTAAAAAAAGACAGAAACTATCTCTTAACCCTTTGGGTGTCGGTAGCGGTTTTAGTCGCGATGATTCTGACAGGAATCATCGCGACTAAAACCGCTACCGGCACTAAAGGGTTACAACAAAAGTACACAGCAGCAGAGATGCAGCAGAGTAGTAAAAACGCTTCCCTGCTACCGAGGATACTGTTCGGCGGAAGAAAAAAAAAAACAAAAAACAAAAAAAGACCGCGTAACTACGCGTCTTTTCTGCCAAACGGTATCGTCAGTAGAAGTCAAAGGGTTAAAGTTACTCTTCTTTTTCGCCGAGTGGTATCGTCAGTAGCAGTCATGGGGTTAAACGCAAGTAAAGGGGCAGATCAGCTGAACATCTGTACCAAATCTGATGTTACTCGAGAATGAATAGAAAAAAATTAATAAGCAATGAATTTTTGTTTCAGGAGTGAGGCTGAGAACATTATCAGTGAGATTGTTTCGACAGTTGTAGCGATAATATAATAATAATAATAATAATAATAATAATAATAATAATAATAATAATAATAATAATAATAATAATAATAATAATAATAATATATTATTATCATTATTATTATCACGATGACTGAGAACATTATCTGCTTTGATTGTTTATGCAGTTGTATGGATAATAATAATAATAATAATAATAATAAGATGATGATGATGATGATGATGATGATGATGATGATGATAATGATGATGGTGGTGGTGGTGATGTTGACGGTGATGATGATAATAAAAATACAAAGCAAGTGAATAAATGCGGCATTTACCCGCAAGCTTGTGGCATACGTTCTTATGAACCCCCTGCGGCTGCATTGGCCTATGGAACTCTATGCCACTTTCAGACAGATGTATTACGATACCAATCTCAATGCAGGGGCTCATGAGAATCTACGCCTCTTTGCAGACAGAAAGGATCCAAACAAACGAGTCTGAATTATTCTTGCAGATAGACGCAGCAGCCACGCCAAAGAGCCTATCCTGAATCTATGTACCTTGCAGGTGAAACAGAACGCGTCTGTTCCTCTTAACCCTTTGGCTGTCGGCAGCGATTTTGGTCGAGGTGATTCCTGCCGGCAGGAATCACCTCGACCAAAATCGCTACCGACAGCCAAAGGGTTAAATCAGCCACGGGCAGGACGGAAAGGCTTGCATCCTCTCAGCTCAGTCGCTCGCCGCACGCGATCGAAAGTATTTGTAACAAAAGGCGGTAACGGACAGCGGTTGCGAAGTGTGAAAATCTATTAGCTGATCAATACGAGCTCCATTAAGCTATACTGCGATTGCGCTTGTTTGAGGTCGTGTCTAAGGGTTGCTGAATATTATGCGGATTCATTTACCCGAGACCTGTCCGAGTTCGTCGACCCGCGTCTGCTGTATCACAATCTGGTTACGTGTACTAGTTTGATTTTGATCAAGGTAAGAGGTTTTCCCCTTTCTTGTCTCACCTGCTTGCCTTTCTCAGACGCATCGCAACAGGTCATCGGGGCGACGTCACCAAATCATGTCAGTTATCCGAGATATGTGGGCGATCGGATTCTTGATCAGCGTATTAGTTTGATGAGATGAGATGCCATCCCTTTAACCCCTTCACCGCCGAAAAAAAGGTGAACACCATCAAACTGCAAGAGACATAGATCCTCATGAGCCCCCGCGACTGCGGGGGCTCATGAGGATCTATGTCTCTTGCTGAGACCGATTTGTATGCATGTTTCTTGGAGGGTTTTGGCTTTTTTGTCGTTGAGTGAACCAAGGTTTCAGAAACATAAATGTACGTACAGTACAGTGACAGGGAAGGGGGTAATCTTTTGTCTGTCGGTAGAGTTGTGGGTTTGTTTTGGTCGCAAGGATTCCTGCAGGAATCGTCGCCAGAAAATCCGCCGCCTACAGCCAAAGGTTTAACTCATTCAGCCCGACGGCCGTGAGTATTTCCCAAATTTTGGAGGCGTCATTTAATGACTATGCACCAGCTGCAGGAGATGGATCGACCATTATAATTCAAGGGCAGTGCCAAATTAGCTTGGCGCCGACAGGCGCCAAGCTAATCTAATAATAATAATGATGATTTCTATAGCGCCTAACCTCACGTAGAGCTCTAGGCGCCTTACAAATTTCAAAAATACAATTACAAAAACTGTACACAATATTGCGCGCACGCACGCACGCACGCACGCACGCACAAACACACACACACACACACACACACACACACACACACACACACACACACACACACACACACACACACACACACACACACACACATTCCAGGCACCACAGCAAAACTACAACGGAATCCTCAGCAGTCAATGATTAATCAGTGGGGTAAAGTTGGAAAAGGTGTGTTTTTAGCGCAGATTTAAAAACGTCTTTTGAAGCACTGTGGCGGACATGGGAGGGGAGTTCATTCCAGCCGTACAGCGGCCCAAGATATGAAAAAGACCGCTGGCCAAATGACTTGGTACGGACAAAAGGTACTCGCAAAATGCGGCTGTCAGCAGAGGATCTGAGTTGTCTTGAGGGAGTGTACAGCTGCAGGACTGGCACTACCCTTGAATTATCATGGACGACCCGCCATCTCCTCAGTGCTGCAGGGCGTCAGGGCTGAATGGGTTACGGGTTAATATATCGCAGTATCTCTTTATTAATGCTCTTAATTAATGTTCTTAATAGCCTATGTCTTACGATAATGCTGGACAAAATACTAACTTAACTCACTCTACCCCAGCAAGATAAGGATCGACCATGATAGTTCAAGGGTGATGCCAGAATAGCTTGGCGCCTGCCTATAGGCGCCAAGCTATTCTGGCATCACCCTTGAACTATCATGGTCGATCTGTGTCCTGCACTTCAATGCAGTCTTCAGAGGACAACGAGAAAACTTGCGGATTTCGGCGTTGGGGTAGAATGAGTTAAATTATGAATGTCGTAAAATAAAAGACTGTTCTGCTCTTCTTCAAGTGTGTATGTAGGAGAATTCCTTCCGTTACTCTTAAAAAGGGTGCACTGTGGAAAACCTCGGGTATATGTGTGCCTGTTGACATGGATTGTAAAAAGACGGGTAGAAAGATCTCAGTTTAGGCAAGACAACACTGATAACGTGTTGTCAGTAACGGCGAATTTTAGCAATCAAAGCCAGCCCTGGAGCAGATCGCTTTAAATGTGTTGGCGTGGCTTTCTAAGACGCACTCCAGTACGCACAAGGTCCTCGGGCCGACTTCGGCTTCAGCTTTGTCAACGGGAGGTCCATTACCTATGATAATGTGTCTAAAGGAATCTGCGCGGGCCCACCGTCTGTGGCCGTTGTGAGCCCAAAGACGTTTTGCTACTGGGGTTACTGTCTTTTGCCGTCGAACAGCCGAAGCGGAGCACCTTACGCAGTGACCTGCGCATAATTTCAAGCCGACTCATGCAACAGACTCTAGACTTTCATGTCAGTTTTTAGTTTAGACTTCCATAGACATACAGTACTACGGCTTCAAAGGAAATCTATTTGCAGAGTGGACAGGATCTCTCCCACCGGAAGCCGTGCATTCCATTTAATTATTTGCGAGGACTAATGATATGAAAGATGCGTTGTCATGAGATTTATCCTTCAAGTGGCCATAGTCCATTGGGTCGATTGTCCGATCAGTCATGGTCCGCTAGGTGGCTCATGTGAACTGTGTGCGGGTGTTGGCACATCAACTGGTGTTATTCTAAGTGCATATGTACACTAAACCCTTTGTACTGCCCATGGGATCTGTAAGCGCCTTTTCCACCACAGTCTACTGCGACTGTCTGCCGGCGGATCCGATTGTGTGGGACGGTCAAAACAATCGCGCGCGGAAAGGTCACGCCAGTCATATCGCAGACAACACTGGTGGTCTCCCTCGATTCTTCGCTGCGCTGATCAGCTACGCAACGAATCGAGTAACAAGGGCTCGGTAGAATCTGGTGCCAGACTGCCTTTTACCCCAGCATAACGACAGAAACTGAGGCAAGCAGTGTGAGTTCTAACGGAGGGTGTCCGCAGACAAATATGGCTACCCTTCACAGTTCTACAGGTCACGGACCGCAGTGCCGTTTCCGTACTGTCCAGTCTCTTAGCCTTAGTCAGTCCCAGTCATCCCCTAATTTTTCAATTCCCTAATTGAAAACACTACCGCTCACCAGCTACACATTTGCCAAGCACAAAAAAAAAAAAACAAAAAAAAAAAAAAAAAAACAAAAAAACAGCACATCACCCGTCTCATTTCTTGGCTATGAGACTGGTTCCTTACCAACCCCACACCCAAGCACAGCTGAAATCAGCGTGCCCCTCAAATCACTACGTCAATGGCAACACAGCATAGGCCCACAATTGTCCACTGGATAAGCTCAGGATAGTATGAATCAAAGCACCAAACATGTCTCCTCTCAGCGAACCAGAAATTTCCAGCAAATTCCAACATTCAGCCCTACTACAAATTTTCAAACAAGACAAAAATTATTTTTAAAAACAGCCTCTTACTGCCTCAACTGGCCAAATTTGACTGTATAATGTGACCTACAGGCGGCGGCGATAGTCGCCAGTCAGTCGAAGACATTTTGTCTGGTGGTGAAAGGCCGCTTTAGACGATCACAGCCCTTAAATCCAAACATCCTCGGCAAGTATCTTTAAAAGGTGTAGCTGTCGTTGCTATTCGCCCAGGTGCTATTAATTATTCAGTCTGTTATCTTCTTCTACGCACAACCAGAAACAGTGTCACTAGAATTCCGGCTCTCCGGACAAGCAAGTGGATTTAAACAGACTGACGGAACACACACACACACACACAAAAATTCCTCAGTGTTTTTGTAATTAGTGTTTTGAAGCCGCTTGAATCTATGGTCTGAAAATGACTATTTAAAAGGCTTCTGTCAGTTTTGTGTAATATAACACAACACAGCATTACCGTTTTCTCTGACTTTGCGTGAAGCATCGTGCACTCGGTACAATTAGTTAGGTTTAACTCCGAGCCACTTCACGGCGTGCCTACTACGGTACAAGCCTACGGTGAGGTTAATTCACGTGAACCCTGGAGCACCTGGAACAAGCTCACTTACAGTGAGTCACACTGGTTGCCTCCTTCGATTGCTGCGCTGATCATCAGCGCAGCAATCGAAAGACTGTGACTAGACAGCCACCAGTGTGACAATGTGGCGCGCGGCGTGTCAGTAGTACTGTGTTTACCGCTTGAAGGGCGCTGAGAAACAGTCAAAAAAACTCCGCCCCGCACGTGTTTTAAAAAAACTTTGCAGGACCCAGCGAGGGCTCTGTCTTCGTGAACGTTCGGCTAACTTCGGCAAACCGGTTTGGAACTCAGTTGACTCAGTTTTCAACTGCGTTTGTCGTGCCGGCAAAACTCCCGTGAAAAAGACAGGCCACTTCCTGTATGCAGCGCGGAGTGGGCACCGCGATCACTGATCTAAACCAGCGATATTTCTACTGACAGCAACAGTAGCAGACGACACTCGACCACCCGACGGACAGAGCAGGCCATTTGTGTCTTGCCTGGACGCACACTGGATATGGACCAGGCCGAGCTATCCGTAAGTTACACAGCACAGCCTGAAGCTTTATTCGATATCGGAAGGGTGAGGAAGGAGGGGTTATTTGTCGTTTTGTGTTTGTTGTTATATCTTTTCATCTGGAGTGGCCTACAGCAAAAAAAATTCTCCATACGAAGGGCAGCTACTAAAAATCAGCTTGACCCATGGCGACCTTGTATCTTTTGGCATCTATGTAAACAGTCGATTCTCTCTCTCTCTCTCTCTCTCTCTCTCTCTCTCTCTCTCTCTCTCTCTCTCTCTCTCTCTCTCTCTCTCTCTCTCTCTCTCTCTCTCTCATCCAATTTACTGTGTTGGTTGTACATCACAATGCTTCTTTATTTATTTATATTAGCCTATATTGGACTGGAGGTACGTGTTGAAAAAATTTGTTCACAACTACAAAGTGTCAGGAGTCATACTTACAGCATGTACAGCCGTACATTCTGCCATCATAGTCCCCAACGCGTAAAATCCGTGGCTGTCGGTCAGTTTCAAAGTGTCACAGAATCGTCTGCTGTTGTCCGATCTGCTAATCGCGATGATATCCGTGCAACAGGAAGTGGTCTGTCGTTTTCCGAGAGTTTTGCAAGCTCGGGATACGCAGTTGCCAACTCCGTCAACTGTGTTACGAACCGATTTGACCCACTTAGGGGCAGGGCCCAAGCTGGGTCCTGTAGAGTCTTTTTTAAAACACGCGCTGGGCGGGTTTTTCTCATTGCACCTCAGCTTTAAAGCTGAGGTGCAATGAGAAAAACCCGCCCAGCGCGTGATTTAAAAAGACTCTACAGGACCCAGCTTGGGCCCTGCCCCTAAGTGGGTCAAATCGGTTCGTAACTCAGTTGACGGAGTTGGCAACTGCGCATCCCGAGCTTGCAAAACTCTCGGGAAACGACAGGCCACTTCCTGTTGCACGGAAATCATCGCGATTAGCAGATCGGACAACAGCAGACGATTCTGTGACACTTTGAAACTGACCGGCAGCCACGGATTTTTACGCGCTGGGGATGATGGCAGAATGTACGGCTGTACAAGCTGTAAGTATGACTCCCGACACATGTAGTTGTGAACGAATTTTTCCAACACGTACATCCAGTCCAATATATTAATAAATAAATAAAGAAGCATTGTTATGTACAGCCAACACAGTAAATTGGATAGAGAGAGAGAGAGAGAATCGACTGTTTACATAGTTGCTAAAAGATACAATGGAGATCAATATTAGGTCGCCATGGATCAAGATGATTTATAGTAGCTGCCCTGCGAACTGCATGGAAAAAATATTTGCTGTAGGCCACTCCAGATGAAAAGATATAATAACAAACACAAAACGACAAATAACCCCTCCTTCCTCACCCTTCCGATATCAAATAAAGCTTCAGGCTGTACTGTGTAACTTACGGATAGCTCGGCCTGGTCCATATCCAGTTTGCGTCCAGGCAAGACACAAATGGCCTGCTCTGTCCGTCGGGTGGTCGATTGTCGTCTGCTATTGTTGCTATCAGTAGAAATATCGCTGATTTACATCAGTGATCGTGGTGCCCACTCGCTGCATACAGGAAGTGGCCTGTCTTTTTCACGGGAGTTTTGCCAGCACGACAAACGCAGTTGAAACTCAGTCAACTGAGTTGCAAACCGGTTTGCCGACTTAGGGGCAAGTTAGCCGAACGTTCACGACAGGGACCTCGCTGGGTCCGGTAAAAAAAAATTAAAACACGTGCGGGGCGGAGTTTTTTTTGACTGTTTCTCAGCTTTAAACTGATCAGGTGAACACGATCCAAATGCAAGAGACATAGATCCTCACGAGCCCCCGCGACTGCGGGGGCTCATGAGGATCAATGCCTCTTGCTGAGACCAATTTGTGTCCACGGTTGTGGCTTTTGGTCGTTGAATGAACAAGGATGTATGTACAGTGGCAGGAATTGGGGTGGAACTCAGTGACTAACCAAAGACCGAGTTTTCTCCTCCACTTTTCCAGATACACGAAGGATTTGTGTTCTCAGTGAAAGCAACTGCCCTCATCAATGACCGAATCGCCGTTCAGCATGTGCGAATCAACGAAGGGGTGTTTTCGGGGCCTCATCGTCGCGATCAACATCGTCTTGTTGGTAAGCAATGATTTTCTCCACAGGCGTAGGAACCCTTGGGGGGGGGGGGGGGGTAAAAGCAGGTACATAGCCATATGAACATCATGCGGGCGGGGGGGGGGGGGGGAGGGGAGGGGGGATTTTTGGCGTGTTCCACTGGCTGTCAAGACCTGCTTGTGGCAACAATGGGAATCATGTACTTAGTCCGTCTAGTGAGCGTTTGAATATGCTGCTATGTCACAATGACGGCAAAATACAGTGACAATCTCGCGTTTCACTAACAGTGACCTTTCCTGTTTTTTGTGAAGTGACCACCACAGGGCAGTCGTGCACTTAGTTCGCATACCAAGGGGAATTTTACTCAGCGCTGGACAGACAACGGTTATGTCCTGTGTCAAGGAGACCTAACCGATTGTCCTGCGCTGAGTAAATACCAAGCGGAATTACTCAGCGCTGGACAGACAAACGGTCCTTGTCTAAGGGGTCCTAACCGTTTGTCTGTCCAGCGCTGAGTGATTCCGCTTTATATGTGGACAATTTCTATCAGCGCTAGCCTGACCTATTTGGTTTGTGAGCCGTAGTCCGGTTGGTGACAGTACGGGTATGAAACTTTCTCTCACCATCAGGTTGTGGGCGCCGCCTCACTAGCTACTGGCATCTGGCTCCTGGTTGCCGAACACTCCTATTTCCAGCGCTACGATGACGTCTTGGCCGGTAGTGACATCAGTCAGGGGCTGCTGAGAGATGGCGCTATCGTCCTGTTGACCGGTGGCGCCGCCATCATGCTGTTTACCTCTCTCGGACTTGTGGCGGCCTGCACCACTAATACTTGCCTTCTGGGACTGGTAATGACGATACTGATGACGGTGATGACGATGATAATGTGGGCTGTGGGACAGGGGTAATCTCAGTAGCGCTACCCTTGAATTATCATGGTCGAGGGGGGGGGGGGGGGGGAGGACTATCATTGATTTACGACGATTCATTTTGCGGTTCACGAATCACCAAAATGGCATTCACGTTTCACGACGGACAAAGAAGAAGAAGACGGTGAAGACTCATTTCATTTCACTGGGCAAAATTTCGCACAACGAGAAGCTAGTGGTGGTGGTGGGCTGGGGGGGGGGGGGGGGGAGGGGCGTATTTGGGATTTCACGTTTCACGATAAACCCTTCTTTCACGGATCATGAAGGTGCAAAATTGCATTCACAAATCACGAGAACTGAAAAAAGCCCCGCCAATCGGGCATCACGATTTTTTGGCATTACCTCCCTCAACCCCCTCCCCCCTTCACCCCGTCCTCCCCCCCCCCCCCCCCCCCCCCCCCCAAAAAAAAAAAAAAAAAAAAAAAGAGAAAAAAAAGAAGAAGAATGGTTAAATCGCTCTTGTTTCATGTGGTTAACCTACTACATCCTGTGGCTGATTAAAAAAAAATACTTAGTGTCCTATGAAGGTTACATTAGAGATATACGAGGCAGAAGACGGGGAAGTGGCGCAGTGGTTAAGGCGTCTGCCTCCAATGCCAAAGGTGCGAGGTTCGATACCGGGTTCCGGCGTTGGATTTTTCTCCTCTGGTAAGTGTCACCGTCTGGGCAGTGGGCAGATGTTCACATCTGCACGGGACATAGACGACCCCGGCCCCCACGAGTCCCCTGCTGCCTTGCGGAAAGGCTAAGGGAGGAAACCCCTGACATCAAAGCCCCCGTGTCTCCGGGGAAGGCTTTTGAGCCAGAGACTAAGACAAGGACAGTCTGATATAAAACCTACGACCTGAGGACCTCGATGCCACCGTCCCAGCTTGCTAGGCCATGGCAAACGAACCAAGGGTTTAAAGGGTGGGGCCAGTACTGCGCACACTGCACTCCACCAAAAAGCTCCACCGCGCAGGCTTTAGGAAACGCCCACGGACTATGACACTGAACTTTCCAAGTCCTGTAGCGATGCGCAAGGGGCAAAACGGCAGGTGAAAGATGTCACTGGAAGCCGCAGTCTCAAACCTGCATGCAGGCGGTTCAGGATATTGGTCGCCTGATGTTGACCTGGGGATGACAACGTCACTCGGCACACCCTAAACGACCAAGCAGCCTTCTCTAGGGACAGCACTGCTTGCTCCACACGGAGAGGGGCCTAGAAAAGGTGGCCTAACCAAAGCTCATCCCCTCGTAACCCCAGTTGGCTAGCCGCGGTCAACGGGCATCTTCTCATGCGGTCAGAAAACAAGAAAAAACAACGGATCCACTCTCATGACGACCACGACCGGACTCAACGTAGCATGCTGGAACATCCGAACCATGCTCGACACAGCAGACAGCGGACGCCCTGAGCGTCGCTCCGCCCTCATTGCCCATGAATTGCGGAGGTTAAACATCGACATCGCCGCGCTCAGCGAAGTACGCCTCCCGGAGGAAGGCAGCCTCCAAGAACTTGGCGCTGGCTACACCCTCTACTGGTCAGGCAGGCCTGCATCAGAAAGACGGCTCTCAGGCGTGGGCTTCATGGTGAAGACCCTCATTGCGACTAAGTTGGAAAACCTACCAACGGGTCACTCCGACCGCATCATGTCCATGCGCCTCCCACTGAGACACCAGCAATACGTCACCCTTCTCAGTGTGTACTCCACAACCCTCCTGGCAGAGCCTGCAGAAAAAGACAAGTTCTACTCTGACCTGCGCAGCCTCCTGCGCTCTACCCCTGCAGACGACAAAGTCATCATCCTTGGCGACTTCAACGCCAGAGTGGGAGAAGACTCTGAAGCCTGGAAAGGAGTCCTCGGCAAGCATGGCGTTGGGAACTGCAATGACAATGGTCGCCTACTGTTGGAGCTCTGTGCAGAGCAGCAACTTGTCATCACCAACACTACTTTCCAGCAAAAGGACAGTCGAAAGACCACCTGGATGCATCCTCGCTCCAAGCACTGGCACCTTATCGACTATGTCCTAGTGCGTCAGAGGGACCGCAGTGACGTCCTCCTCACCAGAGTGATGCCCAGCGCAGAGTGCCACACTGACCGCCGCCTTGTTCGCTGCAAACTCAGGCTCCGCCTCAAGCTGAAACCCAAGAAAGGCCCCCCCCCCCCCCCCCTCAAGAAACAGCTTGATGTTGCCAGCCTTCAGCGTGACGACAAGAAAGCTGTCCTTCAGGCCGATTTACAGCGCATGCTCAAAGACACAGTTGATCCAGCAGACTCCTCCCCTGAAACACTCTGGGAACAACTGAAAACTGCTATTGTAAAATCTTCTGTGGAAGTCTTGGGCTTTGCTAGAAAGAGGAACAAAGACTGGTTTGACGAAAACGACGTAGAGATCCAGGAACTTCTGGCAAAAAAAAGAGCCGCCCACCAGACCCACCTAGCCCAGCCTTCCTGCCCTGTGAAGAAGTCTGCCTTCCGCCTCATCTGCAGCAGTCTCCAGCTCAAGCTTAGAGAACTCCAGAACGAGTGGTGGTCCAGACTCGCACAGAGGACCCAGCTCTGCGCTGACAACGGTGACTACAGGGGCTTCTACGAAGCACTGAAAGCAGTGTATGGCCCTAGGCACCTGGTACAAAGTCCCCTGCGAAGCGCTGATGGACAGGCACTCCTCACAGATAATACCTCCATCTTGAACCGCTGGTCGGAGTACTTTCAGGGCCTCTTCGGCGCTGAGCGCACTGTTCAAGAAACAGTCATCCTCCAAATCCCACACCTTCCACTAAAGGTTGAATTGGACGAACCGCCCACCGCCGAAGAGACCCTCACAGCCATCCACCAGCTCAAGAGTGGCAAAGCAGCAGGCATTGACGGAATCCCGCCAGAGATATGGAAACATGGAGGCCCAGCACTGCACAACAAGCTCCACGACCTCTTTCTCTGCTGCTGGGAAAAAGGAACACTATCAAAGGATCTCCGTGATACAGTCATCATTACCCTGTACAAGAACAAAGGAGAGAAGTCTGCCTGCTCTAATTATCGTGGAATTACCCTGCTGTCCATTGCCGGGAAAATTCTCGCAAGGTTGCTCCTGAATCGGCTGGTACCTGCCATCGCTGAAGACCACCTCCCAGAGGGCCAGTGTGGCTTCAAAGCCAACAGGAGTACCACCGACATGGTCTTTGTGCTGAGACAGCTTCAGGAGAAGTGCCGCGAGCAAAACAAAGGGCTGTACGTAACGTTTGTCGACCTAACAAAAGCGTTTGACACTGTGAGCAGGCAAGGTATGTGGCAGATCCTGGAGCGACTAGGCTGTCCCCCAAAGTTCCTCAACATGATCGTCCAGCTCCACGAGGACCAGCAAGGCCAGGTCAGACTAAACAGTGACCTCTCAGAACTATTCCCCATTCGCAACGGCGTGAAGCAAGGCTGCGTGCTGGCACCGACTCTCTTCACCATCTTCTTCAGCATGATGTTGAAGCAGGCCACAGTGGACCTCGACGATGACGACGCAGTGTACATCAGGTATCGTCTCGATGGCAGCCTGTTCAACCTCAGACGACTGCAGGCCCACACGAAAACCCTAGACCAACTGATTCGTGAGCTGCTCTTTGCTGATGACGCTGCCCTCGTTGCACACACAGAGAGAGCCTTGCAGCGCATTACGTCCTGCTTCGCAGATGCCGCCCAGCTCTTTGGACTTAAGGTCAGTCTGAAAAAGACAGAGGTCCTTCATCAGCCAGCACCCAAGGAAGAGCATCGCCCTCCCCACATCACCATCGGCGAGTCCGAACTGAAGTCTGTACACCAGTTTACCTACCTCGGCTGCATCATCACGTCAGACGCCAAGCTGGACAAAGAGCTGGACAACAGGCTGGCAAAAGCGAACAGTGCTTTCGGGCGACTATTCAAGCGGGTGTGGCACAATCGACATCTGAAAAAAGGCACCAAGATCAGCGTGTACAGAGCTGTCGTCCTCACCACCCTGCTGTACGGTTCCGAGTCCTGGGCCCTCTACCGCAGCCAACTACGACTCCTCGAACGCTTTCACCAGCGCTGCCTGCGTACCATCCTTAGCATTCACTGGAGTGACTATGTCACCAACGTCGAGGTCCTTGAACAGGCGGAAACTTTGAGCATCGAGGCTTTGCTGCTGCGGACACAGCTTCGCTGGGCGGGGCACGTCTCCAGGATGGAGGATCATCGCCTACCCAAGATCACTCTGTTCGGCGAGCTCGCCACTGGACACCGAGACAGAGGGGCACCAAAGAAGAGATACAAAGACGGTCTCAAGAAGTCACATAGTGCCTGCCAAATCGACCACCGCCAGTGGTCTTCGCTTGCTGCGGACCGTGGCACCTGGCGCTCCACCATTCACAAGGCAGCCGTCTCCTTTGAGGACTCTCGCAGAGCTAACCTCAAGGACAAGCGGCTCAGGAGAAAAAACAGAGTTGTCGTAACTCAGAACCCTGAACAGACCTTCCCCTGCAGCCACTGCGGTCGAACCTGCCTGTCCCGGATTGGCCTCCGCAGTCACGAAAATGCCTGCAGACGACGTGGGCAAGCCCTATAGAATCTTCGTTCGCGAAGCCAAGCCATGATGATACGAGGCAGATCAACCATTTTAGTTCATGGATGTTGCCAGAATACCTTGGCGCCTGACTGAGGCGCCAAGCTATTCTGGCACCACCCTTGAACTATCAGTCAAATTTATTTCACGCAATAGTGTGTCAGGCTGAAAGGGGTTAATCCTTATTTTTGCAGTATACAGTAGTGTTGACCATTCTCCTGGTGGTGGAAGTGGTGCCTGTGATTCTGGCCATAGTCTTCAAAGCGGACGTGAGTACACTTGCACTCTAATATGGTACCCGTAGGATCTTAAGTTTTAGTACTATCAGGAGATGAGAAAATGTAGGTAAAAGTTTGGTATCTGATGGTATCTGTTTTATGGTGATTTTTTTTTCTTTTGATTTCTTTTTTTTTCTTCTTCTTCTGCTTCTTCTCTGTGGACGATATTAATACCCTTACTGTTTAATATCAACTTTTATTGATGTATTGAGGACCATTGCTCTGTCTCCGTCTCTGTCTCTCTGTTTCTGTTTGTCTGTCTGTCTCTGTCCCTCTGTCTCTCTGTCTGTCTGTCTGTCTGTCTGTCTCTGTCCCTCTGTCTCTCTGTCTCTGTCTCTGTCTCTCTCTCTCTCTCTCTCTCTCTCTCTCTCTCTCTCTCTCTCTCTCTCTCTCTCTCTCTCTCTCTCTCTCTCTCCCTCTCCCTCTCTCTCTCTCTCTCTCTCTCTCTCTCTCTCTCTCTCTCTCTCTCTCTCTCTCTCTCTGCGCCAAATTACTAGGCTGGTTGCCCACAAATGAGACATCTGCCTGTCGGCATATAGTCCGCTTGTCAGCAAAAAGTCTGCTAGGACTTTTAGCTGACGAGCGCACTTGTGCCGATAAGTGCCGAACGATTTACCGACAGGCGGACTTTTTGTCGACAGGCAGACATTTTGCAGACAAACAGACAAATCTGGCCGACTAGCAGGCGAACGTTTTGCCTACAAGCGGACTTAATGCCGACAGCCGGACGGTTTGACTTTTAAAAAAATATATAAACCAGAAATTGTTGAGGTCGACTTATCCGACTTTGTCTTTGAGAGGCACAGGGTGTAACAGAAGAGTTCTCTTCGTCCGGCAGGAATTGGAAGGTTTTGTTGAGATTATTTCAAACGTCGGTAATGAAGTGGTTAACCCCTTCTGCCACAGCTACTGTTTACAGCACAGGCTTACTAGGAGGGGGGGGGGGGGGGCTAAATTGTTTGTTTTAAATGAAGTAAAAATGTTGCCGCAAGGGTTTCGTATGAATGGAAACTAAGAACGAGGTTGAAACCCCTTCAGTTTAGTACTATACATAAAGAACGAAGGCACAACCTCTCGGATTTGAGACCCTTCCGTCTTGATTTCTCCTGTACTAGAAGGATTTTCAGCCTCTCTTCTTACTTTCCTTTCCAAAGGCTGCTTGTTTGTTTGTTGGCTTTTCAGTGGGAGAAGAAGGTAGATGAAGAGGCGCTGGGAGCGATACACAACCAGTATGGAGGGCAGTACAGCACTTCCAGCAAGGCCTTCACCTCAGCCTTCAACCTTCTTCAAGTCGATGTAAGTTAACCCTTTGGCTGTCGGTAGCGCTTTTTGTCGCGATGATTTCTACATTAAGCCTTTGGCTGTCGGTAGCGCTTTCTGTCGGGATGATTTCTACATTAACCCTTTGGCTGTCGGTAGCTTTGGCTGTCGGTAGCACTTTTTGTCGCGATGATTCCCGGCAAAAAGTGCTACCGACAGCCAGATGGTAACGCTGCTGAAAGTTTTGTTTATTCCGTATGAACAAACGCTTGTTGTATATATGGCATGTAGGTTATGATCGCTGCATCAACCTCAAACACATTCGGAGATCTGCCTCCAGTTGCAGGAATCTTTTCCAAGCCAGCAACAGCCAACCAAATGTCCCTCTGCAGTCAGTGCAGCGAGATTTTTGCTCATAACAAAGGCGTTAGGACTATGACGGGGCCGGTACTGGCAATTAAAAATTACAAGCAACTCGACCCTGGTGTGGTGAAAAATCAACATGCTTTGCAGCCTTATTGTGTCGTTTTTTAAATGACGCAATAAATTTGTAAAACTTGTTGATTCTTCACGTCAGCATTCAACCTTCTTTACGTCGATGTGCGCCGTGAGATGGCCTTCGGCCTGCGCTCGGCCTTACACCCTAATACCTAACTAGTTTCAAGTCGATGTAAGCTACTGTAGTTTTCTTTACTTTATCAAGCACATTGAATAAACAGTTCTGAACTTAACAATTCGTTTCCAGTTCAAATGCTGCGGATGGATAAACGGAAGTGATTACGTCACAACAGGCGTAGCGCCGCTTAATTGGATAGTGAGATCCAGTGACAACGTCCGGTGGAAGGTCCCAGCCGAGTGCTGTCCGTCAAATAACGACACTGCCAGAGAAAGTTGTGTGAAATACCCTGCTGCGTCGGAGATATACGTTGCAAAGGTATATTAAAAGTTTTTGTCACGCTGTTTAAAGGGACCTTCTCCAGACAATAAAGGGTTCATAGTTCGCACCATCTTTTTATAGAAAATGTTCTTGGTATGTCTTACAATTATGTCGGACAAAAGAGCTAACTTTAACTTATAACGTTTCACAGTGAATGTCGTAAAATAAAAGGCTTTTTTGCTCGTAAAAAGTTTCCCGTTTTTCGCAAGAGGCGGAAGCACACCTCTGTTGTGTGAGGTTTCTCACGTGTATTGTGAAAAGAAGTGTAGACATGTCTCAGTTTAGAAGGGGGGGGGGGGGGGGGGAAACACTATTGATAACCCATTGTATCGCCGGGGGAATTTTAATCCCGCCCGCCCGCCATAGAGCAGCCTGCTTTAACCCTTTTCAGTCTGATACACTATTGCTTGAAATAAATTTGACTGATAGTTCAAGGGCGGCACCAGAATAGCTTGGCGCCTCAGGCGCCAAGCTATTCTGGCACCACCCTTGAAAGAAAATGGTTGATCTATCTTGTAATCAGTAATATAGCCTTCATAGGACCATAACCACGTTTTAAAAAAAATATAGCCTCAGGATGTAATGGGTTAACAAAGATAAGAAACAAAAACCGATCTATGCTGGTCTGTTACTGTCTAGAAAATCGAATTAGACGCATACACCCGAATATCATATTGACTTGGAATTGTATTCTTTTGCATTGGTAATATCGAGGCAAATATACATCTTCTAAGAACAAACACACGAACAAACGAACAGCCAACCAACCAACCACGCAGACAGACAGTCACGACAGACAAGTAGAAAGACAGATAGAAAACCAAACAAACAAAAGCAAACCTTGATATCCGGGGCACCAGGCACCAGGCTTAACCCTCTTCATCCTGATGCACTACTGCTTGAAATTAATCTATGATAGTTCAAGGGTGGTGCCACAATAGCTTGGCGCCTGAGGCGCAAGCTATTCTGGCGCCATGCTTGAACTTAAATGGTTGATATATCTCCTCATCTGTAATGTAGCGTACATAGGACAATAAGCAAAATATTTTTAAAAATCAGCCTCAGGATGTAATGGGTTAATTGATTCAAGGAAATGTGTGTGGTTACAGGGATGCCGGTCTGCTCTTATGGATATTGTGACGACATATGAGGACGTCATTATTGGACTTGCAGCCACCATCTTAGGACTGGAGGTGCGTGCATGTCAGTTCTGTTGTGTGCACGTGTGGGCGGCTTACGTCATCCTCATACGCCGGATCTGTGCGTGTGTGTGTGTGACCGTTGCTGTTAGTTGTATTGTTGGGGGGGGGGGGGGTATGTGTGTGTGTGTGTGTGTGTGTGTGTGCGTGTGTGTGTGCGTGTGTGTGTGTGTGTTGTGTGTGTGTGCGTGCGTGCGTGCGTTTATGTGCTTGTGTGGCATGTGTGTGTGTGCATGTGTTGCTGCGTGCGTGTGCAATGTGCGCACTTCAGTGTGCGCGTGCTCGAACGAGAACTGTTGTAGTAAATACTTACACCACCACCCATGAACCCCTTCCCTGTACGTACACTGTTTCTGAAATCTTCGTTCACTCAACGACCAAAAGCCAACACCGTCCAAGAAACATGTGCACAAATTGGTCTCAGCAAGAGGCATAGATCCTCACGAGCCCCCGCATTCGCGGGGGCTCATGAGGATCTATGTATCTTGCAGTTGGAGCATGTTCGCTTTTTTCTCGGCACTGAAGGGGTTAAGTTGCAGCACGTATTATTTTTGTTTCAGCTTCACTGGTCTCAACAGCGTCATTACGATCCATATAACGTGAAGATTTTCCATCAGTACGGGAACAAGTAAACCTATGGTCTAACAATATTGCAGCGCAACTGAACTATAAATAACTGCGTCAGATTCTAGGACTTTCATTTGAGCATATTACTTGAATACAAATAAACCATGAAGAAAAAAAAAAACCGCGAATTTTTCAACATATTTTTTTTCTTCATAAATATGCTTTAATCCGGGTTATTTTGACGTCATTTGTTAGAGAATGTTACGAAGAGTGTGTTGTGCCTCCTGTAAATGGAATGTTTAGTCTTAAAATCTCACATCGATGGCTTATGACGTCATCAGTGACCCTCCCATCACAGGATATTGAAAGTGAAATGGGGAGCATCTGCAGAGGACACAGCTGAAAACCAACCAGATGAGTGTCACTAGGGTCTTTGTGAATGAAAGCCCGTCCTGTTTGGTCTTAACCTACTTTTTGTTTGTCAAAGGCACCTAAATAATCAACATGACTTGCAAACACGAAAAGCAAATAGTTCCATATTTTAAGGGTTGCGGCCATATTTACCATATAAAATGGATATGAGTGTGTTCTGTATCTGTGTGTCTATCACTGGAGCATAACAATGGTTTGAAAATAATTCACATTGAATAAAATAAGAGTTATTAAGAAAATGGTGTGCACCGGAAGTCCTGGTTCTCTCTTCTCACAAACCAGAATAGGTGAGGCTAGCGCTGGCAGAATTGTATGCATACCAAGGGGAACGACTCAGCGCTGGACAGACAAACAGTTAGATCCCCTGCAGATGATCGTCTTGCCTTATACCTGCGTATTTCTCTGTGGGCTGGCGATTTGGTGCCTGATAGGAGAGGGGGGGGGGGGGGGGAGGCAGGGGATCTAACTATTTGTCTGTCCAGCGCTGAGTCATTCCCCTTGGTATGCATACAATGCTGGTTCTCTATTGAATATTGTGCGTCAGTTTCTTTTGAGGCAGCTAATAATATCATAAGCGGCGCTCTACACAACAGTGTGTGTTAACACGTCTCACAGGAAACTTGCTTCTCAGAGTGTGTCCAGTTTTGCTTATTTTCACCAATAATCAAACCCTGTGTCCTCCAAGCTAGCCAAGGGCGATAATGTTTTTGTAAATGTAGCTCAGACAGTGGGTTCAAAATCTGAAGTAAACACAAAGAAGATGTTCTTGTTTTGTTGTGAGGATGGCTCTATGTTTGCGGGTACACCTACCGACACTTTTCGCGTTTTTATTGCCTCCGAGATATAATAAATTTTGCTGGTTTTGTGGTTGTTTCAGCTGCTGATGTTGGTGGGGACGGTGGTGTTGCTGATTTTTGCAGTGAACAACAAGTACAGTGTCAGTTAGAGTGTTGCAGCCTAAAAGGAGTCTAAACAATCTGTCAGAATCCAGTCTCTATAAAACGGGCAATTTCTGGGGGCATGGAGATTCTGTCATCTATCAAGCATGTGTCAGAGGGATCATCAAACCATATGTGAAACAAAGACATTAGTTTTATACACTAGAACAGACTTCGGGTGCATTCATATATCGAATAAATTACTGTACTACACAAGCATATTAATCCATCACATTAAGGCCTGTAATAATCGGACTGAATTTCCAAATTTGAGAGTTCTGCTCTAAATACTACATTCAGAGATAAACCATGATAGTTCAAGGGTGGCGCCAGAAAAGCTTGGCGCCTGGAGGCGCCAGGCTATTCTGACACCATCCTTGAACTATCATGGTCGAACATTATACTTTGTAGCGTGTCAGGGCTGAGTGGGTTATGTGTGGTCGGTCGCGTCACGGTAGTACCGTGCAGGCAGAAGATCAGTGAGACAAAAGATATTTTAACTTGAGTTGACCTTAGCTTAGGTTCCTATCGATTAGTTTTCAAGGAAGCGGGGAAAAAACTCTCTACTTGTGTTCTAATGTCAGTTCCCTGATGGAAATTTGACGAAAAACATGGTGAACTGCTGAAAAGCTCAGTCTGTAGCAAGCTCATGGTGTATTGTAATCTAGACTGGAGCATGATGACCTCAGTCCTCATTGTAAGGATCACAGGTACAAGATGTCCTGAACCGGTTAGTGGCAGCAAAAGACACACTGGTCACTTCCTCCGATCCGCTATGCATTGCGCGCAGGGAGGTAACCAGTGTGATACAACAAATCCTAAGCACTGAACCCCCACTCCAACTCTTTCCGTGCGGCCAGTCGTCTCTGGCATTTCCTTATACCTTATACCCAATGCGCAAAAGGCAATCGGGCCGATGTCGGCCGCCTTTGGCCCGCGCACAGCCGTGCGCAGGCCAACGGCGGCCCGCGACGTCGGTCCCGCAATGGCCTTTGCGCATTGCCGGGTACGCTATGCCTGTTAGTCTCTATGGAAACCAGACAAAAAGGTGTCCAGAAGCGTGTAAAATGACAAAGAAATTACAACAAAAAATAAATATGCTTAGAAAGAACAATTACAACACAACTGTGTTGTAACTGTCCCTCATAGCTTGTTTCTTTTTTATTGGGATTTTCTTAGTCTGTACTGATGGAAGGGCCTTTGGCTCACTGACTAAGAACCCTTTTACATGGTGCAAAAAATTACCGACTGTGTCTAGTAGTTTACTACCCCTTTAAATCGGACTCGTCATGTTTTTATTTTCTTAATGATGGATTACATCATGTGACTGATTCGACTTGTTTGATCTTCAGCAAGGTTGAGAAACAGGGACGCAACTGCGTAGGGTGGATCTGATGGTACCAGCTATTGCCTCCCCTTAACTCATCTCCTGAGGCTGAATTTTAACAAAATTAATTTCATTAATGCCCTATGATGGCTACATTACAGATTAGGAGATGGATCAAGCATTTCAGTTCAAGGGTGGTGCCAGAATAGCTTGATGCCTGAGGCGCCAAGCGATTCTGGCACCACCCTTGAACTATCAAAGTTATTTTAAGCAATGTATCAGGATGAAAAGGGTTAATCAGGTGGCATGACTAGTTCACATGTACGCAGCTCTCTGCAGTTAAAGACGAAAATGTGAATAAGAGTTAGAGCTAAAGTTAAAAACATGAAATGAGTAATTTGCCAGGGGTAATTACTATTTTATGTACACACCTGTGAGTGTACGTTTATATGCACTACCCACACATATCAATCATGTATAATGGTGTCAGAGATGTTACAATAATAATTTTCACTCATGTGTGTATAGCTGCAGCTTTGCATCTTTTGTAAATGAACTGTTGATATTTATATATAGGTGCTTTCAGTTGTGTTCATGTAATAGTGCACTTAATGTACAAACACATGCACGCACGCCTGAACACATGCACATACAAAAACACACACACACTCACCACATCCTCTCTCACTCAAAAGCAGAGAACAATAAGAGCATTCACACCAACTAACTCATTAAGCCCTGAAGACAAAATTATAAATTTTGGACATATTCTCTGAGGTTTGTGTCACAGTTCTGGAGACAGATCAACCATGATAGTTCAAGGGTAGTGTCAGAATAGCTTGGCACCTACCGGTGAAAGCTGACATCACCCTTGAAACAAAATGGTTGATACACATTCTGTCAAAGGGTGCCAGGCATTTACGGATCAGCGTTCTTGTGCATACAGCCACTAGTAGTACTGTTTGAGGTAACAGTTGCTGCATCCACAAGGAGGTTCAAGATTGTTTTTGCTGCCTTCTGAAAATAGATATTTAGAAATCAGAAGTCGGTCAGAAATGCATGGTTTTTTGGGGGGACAAAAACAGTGGATTAAAAGCCTAGACAAACATGCAGTATCGCAGGTAAAGATGGGCTCATAATCCACTGTTTTCTTTAAAACCTGTACATTTCTGACCCATGTGTCATTTCGAGCAATGTCTATCAAACAAAAAAATTCAATATATCTCTCAGCCCAACATGATCACAGTGAGTCACATAAGAAAAGCACATTTAGTACACTCTGTTCTTTATTTACGCTGAATCACAAGTCCCACATTTTGGGGGCAGTGTACAATGTGTTTGTATTCATGTGCAAATGTACCTGTATATTACTGTAAATAAAGATTACAAATTACAATAATCCTACAAAAATGTCTCCAATATTGTTTATCATGTGACCTGCTAAGTCACTGCTCATTTCACACACTCATTGAAATAAGTCCCTTGTGCATGCAGCTGCCAGTACAGTTACATTTAACAGAACTGAAGACTGCATGCACAAGGGAGTTAATTGGCTCATCTTTTCTGACGATTCCTTCCCCTTTCAGTACACCCTAAACCGATCTCCCCTCCCCATTCCATCTCATTCACAAATCACTCATGCAACTGACCCCTGTCCTTTCCTCCCCCACCCCTTCCCTCGCTCACACCCACACCTTTAGGTATGGACATGAGTAGGGGTGGGGCAGGGAGTAAGGTTAAGAAAGAGATTTTGAAAACAGATTCTGCTTTAATATGGCCCTCCACTAGTGTTTATCGAGCCATCCTCTTCCATTTCTTGTCCTACTGCCTCTGCAGCCTCCACTTCTGCAGTTAGGTCGACGATCTCGGCTTCCGCCTCCAGCGCGTCTTGCTCCTGGTCATACTTCTCCATCAGGGCCTTGATCAGTCGACACTTTGCATGTCCACAGTCACAAGGAACTGGATGGTCCTCAACATCTTCTTCATCATCATCATCATTGTCGTCATCATCATCATCACTTGCACTGACCAGCCCTAGTTCAATGTTATAGTGTCGTTTGTTGCTGCTGTCTTGTTCAAAGTGAACTTGACAGGCGACTGTTTCGTCAGTGTCAACTGCCAGCACGCGAGGCAAGAGGATGACAGTCTGTTTCCAGTGAGTGACAGGACTTATTGGTGAGGTGCTCAATGCGGTAGGGCAGATAACTGTCCAGTCGCCTGACGACTGGACAGTTGTACCTCCTGGTTCTGAAGTGACCTTTCCTAGACGAAAATCTACATCAAACCACAGACCAAATCCATGCACAGTCGCACTCTTTTTCACCTCAAACACAAGTTTCTGTGAAAAGGACTGCACTTCTGAAACAGTCACTGTCTTCAGGTCAAAGTCACGGACTGTGAGTGGGGGTGTGACCACTTGCTGGGGGTTTAGTTCTGTGGTAACCGGCTCCAGAAGCATCTGGTTTTGTACATGAGGAATGGCTGGGGAAAAGTCAAACCCACACACGTTTGTCCAAAACTCAAGTTTCTCCTCCAGGAATGATTCCATGTTGACAGGTGCCAAATACAAACGAGCGAATGCAGGTACCATGATCCCATCCTCATCTAGGAACCTGTCTCGAGCTACGATGACAGAATCTAACATCGACTCATGCAGCAGGTAAAACCCCATCCACTCTGACACAATGATGTCCACTTTGAATCCCTCTCCCAGATCCAAGTCCTCCACTTTTGAATGGATCACTTCTATCTTGTCACCAAAACCGTTGTGTTTCACAATCTCCTTACATAGTTTAGCTGTAGAACTTGCCTCAATGGCATACACTTTTCGTGCACCTACTGATGCTGCAAAAAGGGAGAGTATTCCAGTGCCAGCTCCAACATCCATGACAGTTTTACCTTCAATTAGGTGAGAATTTTGTTCAAAGAATCGCCTGTAGGCAGCATTGCGTGGCCAGTCTCGAAGCATTACCTCATGAACCTTGAGGTTGGTGTAGCTGTCAAAGTAGCCATGGGCATCGCCTTCTGAAACTGTGCTGCCATTGCTGGTGATGGTGTTGGAGTTGGCATTGTAGTCCCTGGGAGTGCTGTCGCCTGCCTCTGGAGAAGCCATCCTGCTATCAGACTGTACGTAAGCCAGTCTGTTGACCCACTGGCAAAAAATTTCTCCTGAAAGTAAAAATGCTGCCGATTAAACAAATATCAAGTTAATCTAGCTAGTTAGAACATATAAACATCAAACGATTCTGAAATAAAAGAATCCTCCTGCACGTGCTATGTATACAATATTTTCAATATATTCATAGCGCGTCACTCTGTCATAGCAACGGTGACAACACATTGCTTCTTTTGAACATCCTACACCTGACTACACTCCTGAACAACAGATTGTTCAATTCTTTTGTTGAATGTCAAACGCTACGACTTTTTCACTTTCTAATGTTTTTTTTTTAGAGTCTTGCCTGGATTCCAACTTTCACTCCATCACCGAGTCTCGCTTGTCAGCGTCTTGACATCAATGCTGTTACTGTGATGACAACTAGAAGTGTTGAGTCAAAATTTAGGCTTCCTTTAAACGTATTACATTTGCTTACCGCTGTAAGGCTACAATTCACTCAGTAAGTCACGGCTTGCCGACGTTTTTCCAGTGTTTGTGTAGTTAAGTTTACACGTGTTTCTATCAACCAAGGGACGTCATCCTGCTTATTGTTTTCATGTCTGTAGAGTTGCCTCCCGTATATCGAGCAGACGACGTGCGTCACTAGAATTGAAAAATCGGCCGGATTGTCATAGTCTGGGATCATGTGTGTGAGTGTGCCTTCATTTGTGAGGTTTCTTCTTCTTCTTTTACTTCGCCCCCCCCCCCTTTCTGTTTCTTTCTTTTCCGTCCTTTTTCTTTCCCTCCACCGGCCACCGGCTGAGCGTAACTGATCACTGGCAGTCCGTTTCAGTGTTACTTGCGCCCCGGCGGCCGACTGAGTCGTGTCAAGCACCAGTGCTGGGGTGTGGCGTGGATGCAGCTCGAGTCTCTGCCGCGTGAGCCGCCGCTACCCTCCTTCCCATAACCCATTTAACCCCAAGAGCGCATTTCCCAAATTCTTTACACCTTTTTTATATATAAAGACCGCTGTTGTAAGGAAGTCCTCTTGCTGAAGATAGGATATTTCCCTTTGTTCAGTAAAAGGACAAGTTTTACACTGACCTGGATAGAGGTAGCACCTTTGCTGTTCGGCAGCTGCGTCCTACATGGGACGGACGGGCATCACTGGTCCTCATCCATCTCCTTAATCTCTCACGTGCTGGCTCCAAGCGCCACACCCTGGCAAACCACCTCAGCTGGTGGGCTAAACGAGGGGGTGGTGTTCACATTGCACCACTAGGCGGATGAGCTGTTTATGACAGCCAACGGCTAGAGGACGGAGGAGATCAGGTTGGATCCAACGGCCAAATGTGGGGGAGCCGCAAACCCTTCAAGTCAGGAGTGGAGCCCCGAAGGCACTGAGACAGCTGCTTGTATTCACGCACTGTTCTGGCAGCTCCTGCAGCCAAACTGGTGCCAAACGTACTGCTTTGCATTCCTTTGGATACATCAGCGAGGCCGAGAGGGGGATCTTGACGACTGGGCACCCCAGGATCTCCATACACTTCGCCCAGGCTTGCGCCCTGGAGAGGTCACTCCAGTGACTGACCCAGCAAGCGCATATACTCCATTGTCTTCCGAGACAGGATGCCAAGTAAGGAAGAGCACTATAAATCATTTTATAAAAACTAACAAATAAATGATAGAAGTAAATATTTTATGTTGTGTTTGTCAACTAAAGCTAAAAGTGCTAGTCCCTGATCACCTCGGTGCAGAGGGACAGAAAAATGGAGAAAACAACAACAACATTCCCAAATTCTGTAGTGGTCACGTAATACAGAACTGAATACCTCACTACCGAAGCTGCCACCAAACTCGCTGTCTCTCTCATCTTATCTCGCATCGACTACTGCAACTCTCTCCTTTCTGGCCTTCCTCACTCCACCACTCTCACTCTCCAGCGCGTCCAGAACAATGCCGCGGGCTGCCCGCCTCGTCCTCAGAAAGAAAAAATCCGACCACATCACTCCCCTGCTCAAGCTCCTTCACTGGCTCCCCATCCCCCAACGCATCCAATACAAGATACTGTCTCTCTGCTACAAATCCCTGAACAACTACGCTCCTGCGTATCTCTCTAACTTACTTCACCCCTACACTCCTCCCCGCTCCCTCCGCTCCGCCTCTGACCCTCTCCGACTCCTCATCCCCCGCACCAAACTCAGCACTTTCGGCCCCCCCGCTCTTTCTCAGTATACGGTCCAACCACCTGGAACACCCTCCCACTCTCTCTCCGTCAGAAACACTCGCTCTCCTCCTTCCAGTCTGCCCTCAAAACTCATCTCTTTCAACAGTTCTAGCACTATATCACCACACTCCCCAGCCCAAGCTGACCGTCGTAATGTATCTTCACTATTTGTGTTACGTGAGTCATTGTCTAAAGCGTGCGCATGCGTGTGCGAGTTGTGAGTGCGCGCTTAGAGTTATAATTATTATAAGATAAGCGCATTATAAATACCGTAATTATTATTATTATTAATACTGAAGCAGGAGTCGGTGGAGTGATCAGTTTGGTAGTGCCAGATTGATTAGCTTGGCGCCTTCACGGCGCCAAGCTAACCTGGCACTACCCTTGAATTATTATGCCGCGATCTATCTCCTGCTGTAATGCGTCCGGGTTTGCATGGGCTAAGCATAAACATACAGTTGCAATGAAAAACACTGCGACATAAACCCATTCAGCCCTGACGCCCTACAGCAGGAGATGGGTCGACCATGATAATTCAAGGGTAGTGCCAGATTAGCTTGGCGTCTGTCGGCGCCAAGCTAATCTGTCACTACCCTTGAATAATCATGGTCGATCCATCTCCTGCAACTGGTGCATAGTCATTAAATGACGCCTCCAAAAGTTTGGAAATACTGCCGTCGGGCTGAATGAGTTAAAATAGCACGGCAGTCCAGTGAGTGGTTTATTGCCGTTGTATTACAAAAATAATGATGTACAACTGAGCGCAACTTGATACTGACTAGAATGGCCGAAAGACAGCGATGATACACTAGAAAAATGATAAGCCGTAATGAACATGAAAATACAATAACTAAACAAAAATCAGACAAAGCGAGAATGCTATTCATCATCTTCCTTTATTTTACAGCAGTCGACGGTCCTCCATCAGATAATGCGGGATCAGTCTTAAGACTCGATGTCTTCGCCTGATTGACGTGTCGGCTGGTCAGTTGACAGGGCGGCTTCACCGGTTCCGCGCCCGCTGCACGCACATTATTTAACCCTTTTACTGCCAGAAATCATGAATAAAATATCAAAAACAACCCAAGACTAAAAAATCGACATAACAGTCTAGCCGTATGAACACAGACTCGATATAAAGGAAAACATTCAGACCCTCGTGAAGTGAGCCATCGCTGTCTCTGCCGGTACTGAGGGGTTCATCACAATCCATGCCTACTGATTGCAGTTGGTTGGCCCGGGTACTTTGCGTTCCGGCAGTGAAGGGGTTAACACTTTCGAGACGTGTCCAATCCGGATTCGCGGCTCTACGCCGCGAATCCGGTTGCGGCACGTCTCGAAAGAGTTAAACACTTAACTCCTTCACTGCTGCCCCCCCCCCCCCCCCCTTAAAAAAAAAAAAAAAACCCAGCTGCAAGAGGCAAAATAACTCATGTCATAGCCCCCGCAGTTGCGGGGGGGGGGGGGGGGGGGGAGTCCGAAATAGCTCAGGCGGTTAAGCGTCGGAGCAGGAGAGCGAAGGGAATCACCGGGTCGTGGGTTCGAATCCCCGTCCCGGCCCCGGTAACTGGACTCGCAATCCAGGGGGGAAAGACGGGCTTGCCCAATAGCATGTCCGTTGAAAGGTCCTGGTAAATCAAAGTGGCACATTTGGAGTGCGCCTGAGTTGATCAGTGTTCAGGTCGTACTCCATAGGCAATTGATTTTCCGCCCCCCCATAACCCGCCCGTCAGGGCCGTCCATTATCACTTCGGTGCTGTGGACTTTAAACCCGAACTAACCAACTTAACCAGTTGTGGGGGCTCATGAGGTGTGGTGGTGTTTTTTTTTTTTTTTTTTTTTTTTTTTTTTTTGGGGGGGGGGGGGTAACTTGCTGCAGGAGCGGATCACTTACCTCGAAGGGGTGGGGGGTGGGGGTCCAACTTTTTGTTTCGGACTTTCAACCTGATACAAAAGACCTCCCCGACGCTAGACCTTGCTTTCAGGGGACAAAAAACTCGAAAAGAGCGGGGGCAGGGGGCATGTGCGTGTTAAGACTCTCACCATTCGCCAAAAATATATCAAACAAAGGGGAGGGGGGCCGGGGGGGGTGGTGGTGGTGGTGGTGGCGGGGAGGGTCGGGGGGGGGGGGAAGGGGGGGGTCGTATGCGTGTTAAGACTCTCACCATTTGCCAAAATCAGTATCAAACAACGGGGCGGAGGGAAGGGGGGGTTCCAAACACCCCAGAAATTTTAGGTCTGGGGTGGGGGGTTCCAGAACCGGCCCTTGGACCCCCCCCTCGCCTCCCAGATCCGCCCCTGTGCTAGCTCTGTATATCCGTGTTCCTTGGACTGACTGTTGGTGTTGGATTTACCCTACTCAGTTTCAATTACATCATTTTGCGTGCACTGTCAGTGGAGGGGTGCATAAATTTTAATCGTCCACAACGCCACCAAGTCATCAATTTAACCAACAACCCGGTCAAACAACAGACAAACAAAATCGTTTGTGCCTACGTCTGTAGGCCTATCTAAACTTTTCTCAGTGTGCATACTGATAAACGCATCTAGTGATTTTTTGTACATAACACCCGTTAACCCCTTAAATGCCGAGGAAAATTAAACACCACTCATCTGCAAGAGGTACAGATCCCTATGAGCCCCAGCAGTCGCGCGGGGCTCATGCGGATCTATGCCTCTTGCTGACGCCACTTTTAATCCACGTTCCTTTATCGGCTGGGGATCTTTGACGTTGAAATTACAATGATTTCAAAAACACAATCTACGTCCTCTGGGCAATACTTGAAAAGGCGGGGTTATCTCAAATCAGATACATTATTATTTTTTATTATTTTTTTGTCAATGAGGACACTAGCTTCCAAATACTTGCATGGGAATTTCGTCAGTGTGTTACAGTCACCTGTGAGTCATGTCGGATAAACAGCATTATGAGCGCCCCGAGCAGAGGGAGAGAACCGGCCACGTGGAACGCCACTGTGTATGATCCGAGGGTATCGTACATCAAGCCTGGAAAGCAGACATTTGCAAGAAAAAACTGAAATGATTTTAACACCTTCACTGCCGAGAAAACGTGAACACGATGCAGCCGCAAGAGACATAGATCCTCATGAGCCCCCGCAGTCGCGGGGGCTCCTCAGGATCAATGTCTCTTGTTGAGAACAGTCTGCGTCCATGTTACTTGGACGGTATGGATTTTGGTGGTTGGATGAACAAAGAATTCAGAAACAAAATATGCGTCCAGTGGCCGAGAAGGGGTTACCCTGTCTGTGTACATGTATTTAAGAACAAAGTGTTTGCGAAATTACTATTAACACTACAATTTATATTGTTTATTCACTTGAGCCACACTACCGATCCTGCCTGTATTAGTCATACCTTCTATCTTCAGGTCCGACCATAAAATGGTTCAGTTGTAGTCTTTATAACTCAGTCAAGACGAACGGCATCCGGATACGCGGCTTAAGCCGCGTCTCCGGATGCAGTTCGTCTTGAATGGTTTAGGAAAAACACAAAATTAAAGCATCATTTATCTGCGAAAAAGTAGGCTAACGATAATGCTACTATGTTACACTGTATTGCACTGCAATGTACTGCCCTGCACTCTACTATACTATTATTGCACTGGGCATGTATGCTTCATATGTGTTACACTAGAATCTGTTTTGAGCAACCATCTTCTTTGCAAGAAAAAGTAGTCTTAAAAGGCAGGTGTTCTATCAAATTTTGAAGACCAAAAGGTGTCACCTGTTATTTAAGATCTATATTTAGATGGCTCCAGCCACCTAAATAATGGTCTTTAATGACAGGCGATCTGTCCTTAGGGTGGTCGCTCAAACAGGATATGTTGTACTTCGAATGAAGGGGCTTATGGGAATATTCGTCCCTTACAGACGAAAGTTTGTGGTCGCCTTGTGCAGGCAAACCCCTTTACCTGCTAATGGAAAGCCCACCGTGAGGGGTACAGACATAGCCCCGTACAAGAAGCCCAGCGCCTGTGAGGCGTCAGCGGGCCCCACCAGATCAAAGCCTATTGCGCCTTGTGTCGTGATGAAAATTCCGTCACATACACCCATTGCAACGCAGATGGCGACAAGGCCCGGAAATGACGTAGCCACAGGGATGCAGACGGTTGCCACTCCTAGCACTGAAAGAGAGGCGTTAGAAAAAATGTCAGTAATAATAATTAGTTAGTTAATTAGTTAGTTAGTTTGTTTGTTTGTGTTTTTTGTTGTTGTTGTTGTTTGTTGGTTTGGGTTTTTTTTTTTTTTTTTTTTTTTTTTTTTTTTTTTTTTTTTTGGGGGGGGGGGGTGCCGGGAGGTTGTTGTTGTTGTTTTGAGGTTGTTTTTTTTTTTTACACAGCTGAGGACATTAAAGCAGAATGTATTTTGGGCGACCGTCCTTATGAGAGATGGCCTGTCATTAAAGACCATCATATAGATGGCTGCAGCCAGCTAAATGATGGTCCTTAATGACATGAGACGCATTTTGCCCTTCAAGACTTATCTTTACACAACACCTTCTTTAAAAACCACTTTTGTATTTTGCAATACGGTGGTTGGTCAAAACAGGATCATCTGAACTACTTAGTTATTTGGTTTAACGCCGAGTAGGTGACTAAGGCCATCTCAATTCGGGAACTCACCTAACAGAGAAGCCTGCTGGAAGTAGAGTCGATCCATCCACTTCATATCTGTGAGGAAACCCGCCACTATGCACGCCACACCGGAGGCTATGCTGATGCTCATGGGAAGCAGGTGTGCATTGGAGGACGGGAAGAGATCCTTTGAATGCTTCACCTGGACACAATGACAACAGATGAGAAAAATCCAAACCAAAAAGTCCTTAACCCGGTAGCAAAATGTCTTCGGGTCCACGACGGCTGCAGTGGGCCCGCGCACAGTTGTGCGCGGGTCCACTGCGGCCGTCGTGGACCCGAGGACCTTTGCTTACTGGGTATAGGCAGTCTAGTAAGCAGAAGTCCACATGGCTTGCAATCTATCATCTATTAAAGACAACATGATAGGTGTCAGGTTCTTCGCTACTTCATACACTTACCAGGTGAACAAAGGGCACAAAATACCCGAAAATGGACACGGTCTGAGCAGCAGCCCAGATGACGTAATTCCGGTTCCTGAAAATTCGTACATTGATCACCTTGCCCACACATCCCCCGCAACTTCGATGGTCGTCCTCGTTCGTCTCTGAGGTCAAAGGCGACGGAACTTCCGACGACCTTGGCCTCTTAACCTTGGGTTTCCAGGTCAAGGCGCAGGGTACGAGGAGGAAGACGCCGCCGCTGAGGGCGAGGAGGGTGTTCTGCAACCCGACGCCTTCGAGCAGGACAGGAAGCACGAGAGAGAGGACGGAGCTAAAGACAGTGGCTCCCAACACGCCTAGCCCGTTCACCAGCCCCAGGCGCTTCTTGAAGTAGTGACCTGCACAAAAGTTAAATATCCCACGATTACAGCTGTACGCCCTCCTTCTGTCTCTTCTCATCTGTGATTTTGGATTTTTTGTAAATATTTTTAGTTCGTCATAAGGAGGTCAACTTTGACTTTTTGGGATCCCCTCAATTTTAAGTATTCCCGCGCTAAGAAGGTGAGTGACAGATTGTACGTGGGTACGTGTATAGTCAATCTGACCAATAGCTAAAGCTAAAACAGCTTGTCTGAGTGAGTGAGTGAGTGAGTGAGTGAGTGAGTGAGTGAGTGAGTGAGTGAGTGAGTGAGTGAGTGAGTGAGTGAGTGAGTGAGTGAGTTGCTGGTTGGTTGATTGATCGGCTGGTTGGTCGGTTGGTGGTTAGTTAGTTAACAGTCGGTGGGTCGGTCAGTTACTTAGTTAATTAGTTGTCAGTCAGTTAGTTAGTTAGTTAGTTAGTTAGTTAGTTAGTTAGTTAGTTAGTTAGTTAGGTTTAACGCCGAGCAGGCAAGTAAGGCCATCTTACGGCGGCCAGCCTGAATAATCGCTGATGAAAGTATGGCTCGACAACAGACCATTGGCTCTGTAACAAACCGTTAGACACAATGCAAGATCCGTCCTGGTGACCCATTAGAAATGACTACAGCGTGAACGTAGAAGTGGTCGTTCATGGTTCACCATGATGCCCAAGACTGAAGTATACTCGCCGTACACCATCTCACAACAGTGGTGACGAAGGTGAACCCGACAACCATCTCCTGGTGGACCATGGGAGCCTACTCCTGCGTAAATGCAGGAGTGGTCTCCCGTGGATCACCAGGAGTGCTCTCCCATCTAGGCCACCAAGACCGATCCAGTGAGTAACCGTACCTCTTATCACAACACTGGTGACAAAAATGAACGCGAACCCGACACCCATCAGGACGCCATAGGTAAGGTACAGCAGCATCAGCTCGGTCACGAAGGCGCTACTGAGCATGCCCAGAAAGGCAAGGAAGCCACCAATCACAGCCACTTTCCTCAGTCCCGCGTGATCGATGAGTACTCCGCCAACCGTGCTCATGAGGAACGTCAGGCAGATGCAGACGGATCCCACCCATGCTGAAAATCAAAGTTAACCCTTTGGCTGTCGATAGCGCTTTTTGTCGAGATAATTCCAGCAACAAAAGTTCCTATCGACAGCCAGAGGGTTAGTTCGTTCTCAGGGTTTAACGCCGAGCAAGTAAGCTCATCACAGCGCGGAAACACAAAGCAGATTAACTCATTCGCCGCTGGCCGCGAATAAGTTAATAAGTGGTTAATGGCGGTTCTATGTATCACTCAAATTATACACTAATCTATTAAAATAAATGTATGCATACTGTGGCGTAGGAACCTATGAAGTAGGGGTTTGGATTGGGGCCGGTAGGTATAGCCTGGCCAAACGTCTGTGGACATGATAATGTCTAAAGCATTCTTTGGCCATTCGGCCATGCCTCATATTTGGACGTGGGTTGTACATCTTCATTGCCCCTTTTATATTAGGATGAATCTGCTTTCAGCAACCATCATTTATGCAAGAAAGAAAAAAATGGTCTACAAGAACACTTGTTCTCTCAAGAGAAATCTAGAGGAATGCAAATAAAAATAACAACAACAAAACTGCCACTAAAGACCATCATTTAGGTCGCTACAACCACCGAAATAATGGTCTTGAATGACAGGTTATCTCTCGTAAAGGAAATCTTGAAGAAAACGTGTCAACTGTCATTAAAGACACTCTGTTTTGAATGACAGATGATCTCTCATAAGGATGGTCGCTCAAAACAAGTTCTGCTGTAAATGCATACTGGCTTAGGCCTTCACTCCTCCGGACACAGCTGTTAAGTTGCTGAGTTGTTTCAGTCACAGAAACAAACAAACTATTATCGTGAGTACTGCGGAACAATGCTGATTATGTTAAGAATGTTTAACTCTGTTGACTGCTACTGACGATACCGCTCGGCGGAAAGACGCGTAGTTACGCGTCTTTTCCTGCGAGTGGTATCGTCAGTTCTTCGTCTTCTTCAGCGTTTCCAGGTCACAGTGATATCGTCAGTAATAGTCAAGTGCCTAAAGTGTGCCTTGGATATAGACTATAAGGAAATAATGGTTGAAACTGACGACCGTGCTCTTTGTTTTTTGCTTGTTTTGTTTTGTTTTGTTTTGGTGCCACATCCTCCCAACTACCCCCGCCCCTGCCCCCAGGAAGCAGGAGGTATCTAACTCCATTCTGCTCCAGGACCGAAATCCGCAAATTTTAAGTTGCCCCCTGAAGACTGTATTACACTTCTGGAAACAGATCGAGCCTGATAGTTTAAGGGTGTGCCAGAATAGCTTGGCGCCTATGGGCGCCAAGCTATTCTGGCACAACCCTTGAACTATCACGCTCGATCCATGTCTTGCCGTGGCGTGTCGGAGTTGAATGAGTTCATAATGGTACTTACACGTCTTGAAGGAGATGTTGGGGTCGTCCCTTCCAAAGTGATCCAGCAGCGCCACATACAGTATGCCGAACGTACCGATGTTGCCGAACACTGTTCCAAACGCAGTCACTGACGTAAAACAAACCAGCCACCCCCACTTTCCTGGGCGATCTTCCGCAGGGGGAGTAGCCTCAGCATCTATGTCGGTGTTTAGAAACCCCTCGTCTTTCTCTGATTCCTCGTATAAGCTTTCTCTCTCTGCGATATTCGCGTCTTTGTTTAGACTTTCTCTCTCCGCGAGTGAATATAGCGTTATTTCGTCGTAAGAAAGATCTCTCGTCTCGTCTGTATCGCGGTCAAAGTAAAATCTCTGCGTTAATCCTACTTCATCCGTGCAGTCTATCCCCAGATCAGCGTCCAAGTAATCCTCCATTTTCTCTTCCCCTTCCGCTTCCAGGTCATCTTTATCAATAGTCGTGTCATCTTTATCAAATTCTGGGTCTGTCTCGCCTTGCGTAGTTTTCTCATCCTGGACGGTACCTTCCCATGACTTTCTCTCATCTCTGTCTTTTTCAGCTGGATGCGCCTTTGTGCAGACTTTGTCTTTGTGTTGCGGCTGGGACATGGTGCTGATGCAGTTTTCACGTCATCTTTTATGTCGTATACTTGAAGTTGTAGGTCAAAACCCTCTCCGTTGAATGGACCAGTTTCTCATTAAAACTCCTTCGCTGCAAGTGATCGCGGATTTCGCATCAGAAACCACTGCACACAGATCGGCCTTCGCATAAGAAACATAAACTAAACAGGACCAGAGGTAAACATGAAGAACACACGACCAGCAAGAGACATAAATCCTGATGAGCCCCCGCGACTGCGGGTCCTCATGAAGATTTATGTCTCTTGCAGCTGGTTAGCGTTTGCCTTGCTCCAACAGATAAGGAGTTAATTCTTTCGCTGAGAGGACGGGATTTTAAGTTATTTAACACATGTTCCGGCTCTTAGAAGCTAAAGAAGCACACAGCCAGAAATGTGTACGGCAATAAGAGGACTCTACGAAAGTCATTTTAGTGTGTGATTCTGGTACACCTAAGTTCTAATTTGTTAATTAATGTTGTGGCACGCGCTCCATCCTCCCTCTCTCTCTCTCTCTCTCTCTCTCTCTCTCTCTCTCTCTCTCTCTCTCTCTCTCTCTCTCTCTCTCTCCGCCTCTCTCTCTCTCTCTCTCTCTCTCTCTCTCTCTCTCTCTCTCTCTCTCTCTCTCTCTCTCTCTCTCTCTCTCTCGGTGCGTCTCTCTGTCTCTGTCTCTCTCTGTCTGTCTGTCTGTCTGTCTGTCTGTCTCTCTCTCTCTCTCTCTCTCTCTCTCTCTCTCTCTCTGTGTGTGTGTGTGTTTGTGTGTGTGTGTGTGTGTGCGTGCGTGCGTGCGTGCGTGTGTTCGTGTGTGTGTGTGTGTGTGTGTGTGTGTGTGTGTGTGTGTGTGTGTGTGTGTGTGTCAGTGTAGACACTGATGAGAATAATTATGGTGATCGGTGCATGTTCGTGACCTAGCATGTCTCGTGCGGTGCTGCTCTCTAACTTCAAACCTTACGCCTCTACACCGTGTGGACCGAAGTCACAAACCAGCACACGCTTTATTAAAATGTAGTATGGCAAATGGACCCAACCCGGGGGTGTCACTGCAAGGCCCTTTGTCGTACATCAGTTCACACTGGTTTTCTCCCTCAATTCGCTACCGCTGTCAGCGGTAGCGAATCAAGGGAGACAACCAGTGCTGTCGAACATCGCCCACATTTCTCCCCAAAATCCCCGCAATCGTATCCCCTGCTCACACGATACAAGAAGTGTTTAGTGTATCTGAAGTAGTTTTAAAAGAAATAGAAAAGGAAGAGGGGAAATAACTGTGCGTCTTCTGCTTCAAACAGTGAATTAAAAGATCCGACAAGCATACGATCTCATGTTTGTTCGGACTTTTAAAGCGCGCCGAATGTACAATGCAAAACTAAACTTTCAATGAACCCAACTGTCTTCACATAAATAAGATTTAGTCGCGGCAACTACTTAACTTTGCACATTTGCAATGATGAGTTTTTGTACCCCGGTAAAAATGGAAGGTTGGGGTTATTTAGAGGTCAGTTTTCCCGGGTAAAATTACCAGTATGTTCGGCGGCGCGCTTCAATCCACTGTTAGTATCAAAAGAGTAGCATTTTTACTTTTTTTTTTTAAACCTGCTACTGATTTTATGCGGTTTATTGGAAAATAAATTTAGGCAGGTACAAGAAAAGATATGCGAAGTAGCCCAACGGATGTGCGCGGACCAACGGCGGCTGACGTCGGCCCGATGGCCTTTGCGCACTGGAAGGTTTCCTGACACGGCTCATCTAGTTTCTATATATCTATAATCATAGGTTTCGGGGCCGCTGTCAAACACCCTTATAGGGCTCGGGAAGTTCTCCGCGTTGCTAAGGAGCGTCGGCTGCCGCGCCGCCATCTTGACAGAACACGCTAGCCTGGCCGATAGGCTTCATATAGTAGCGAAGTAGTGTTTCAACACGTTTTTTTTTTCATGTTTCTTCCTCTTTGGAAACAAACAAAAACAGATTCTGGTTAGCGGTTTCAGTCCTACGGTGATGACAAGACTACTGACTTGCTGTTATTGCCCTCTATAGCACTGACGTCAGGAGTTCCTGACCGTTGTCCTGACAGCGATTTCCCGATGAGCGCATGAGTCGGCGTATCCTCTCAAGATGGCCGCCACGACTATCGTGATGACGTCACAACTTCCCGTCCTATTGGTCACATTACATAGTCAAATTTGGCCAGTTCAGGCAGTGCAAGGACCGGTGTTTTTAAAAATAATTTTTGCCTTGTTTAAAAATTTGTAGTAGAGCTGAATGTTGGAATTTGCTGGAAATTTTTGGTTAGATGAGAGGAGACATGTTTGGTGCTTTGATTCATACCATCCTGAGCTTATCCAGTGGACAATTGTGGGCCTATGTTGAGTTGCCATTGACGTAGTGATTTGAGGGCCGGCACGCTGATTTCAGCTGTGCTTGGCCGGGTGTGGGGTTGGTAAGGAATCAGGTTCATAGCCAAGAAATGAGACTGTCAATGTGCTGTTTTTATTGTTATTTTGTGCATGGCAAATGTGCAGCTGGTGGGCAGTAGTGTTTTTTAGGGGATTGAAATATTAGGGGATGCCTGGGACTGACTATGGCTAAGAGAGTGGACAGTACGGAAACGGCACTGTGTTCCGTGGCCTGTCATGTACAGGTTTCCTGAATGTCCTGGGAGGAAGGCTAACTGCAGCAGGTGGGTTACGTTGCAGGAGTTATCTCCCCTCCATTGTGGTGTGGCCGCGTGGTGGCGCGCCAGGCAGTCGGCGCTCTGCCCCTAGCTTGTCGTGTGGGTCACTGCCTGCGCCGCGGCCTCAAGGTGTAACTTGGCATACGGTGTAGTGACACGACTGGGTAGGTGGAGGAGTAGGCATAGTGCTCAAAACTAAACAGAAGAGAAAATACAAAATAGTACCCCATCATAGTACCTCACCCTCAACAGACGAAATAAACCAAACAACCCGCAACACTACCAAGTCAGTTTAGTAATGATTTAATTTAGGAATCAAAAGTCTGGGTTTTTTTCTGTTAAATTTTTTTTTAATTAAGAAAAATAAAAAATAAAATAATATAATAAAATAAATAATAATACAGTTTTAAAAAAGAAGGAGAGGACGAAAAACCCCTGGGGTACATTGCAGCAGCAAGAGTACAAGAGTTATACAAAACCGATACCGGCTGCCATTAACCCTTATCATTCGGAATACACCAGTGTGTGAAATAAGTGACTAAAATAGTTCAAGGGTAGTGCCAGAATAGCTTTGCGCCTAGGCGCCAAGCTATTCTGGCACTACCCTTGAACTAAAGCCATTGGTCTATATCCTTATCTGTAAGTACTATAATGTAGCTTGCATATGGCAGTGTACAAATTTGAAGCTTTTAGCCTCAGTATGATATGGGTTAAAGCGATCTGCTCAGTACGGAATTTGAGAATTTGCGGGTACGACGTTGTCTTGTCTCAATAACTGAGGCTTACTGAACTACCCTGGCTGCCTTTTTACAATACTGACTCGGACGCGACTGCCGGTGTTCGGCGTCTAAAGGAGAAAAAGAGCAGACTCAGTGATCAGTTTTTCATTTCAGTTAAGAATGACACTGATTCGAACTTCATGGTTGAAACTAGTTAATTTCTTTTATAGCGGTAAGACATATTAAAAAACGTTAACTTGAAATAACTTGAGGAGATACTGCGATCTCAGTAATGACTTTGTCTTGCTTGGAGGAGGTCCCTGTAAGCTCACAGCCTAATAAGAGACTGTTCTCTGCCGGTGCCCAGTATTCCGACCATCAACGCTACCCACTTATCACAAGCCAATACAAATGCACCGCGATACTCTCCCTTCTAGTGACAAATTAGCAGTTGCCTCCCATTGGGTGCCTGGGCGATCATCAGCAAAGGCCCTTGATCCTCGCGCGACCTTTCACCTTTCGGGCATTCGGCGTGCGGCTTGGGTGACCCTGGGTAACGGCGACAGAGATACGCCAGAATAAACGAACTTGAACAGCCTCTGTCGTGCACACGGCGAAATTCTTCACTGTTGTGCTGGTCTGTGATTTTGGACCTTACGGCTTTCAGCCGTAAAGTCCAAAATCACAGACCAGCACACAAAATCGTCCTTTCCTCTGCGGTCCGTGATTTTGGAGGAGGGGGAGACAATCGCCCAGATATTTGCCGCTAATTAGAAGCGACGCTGCAGAAAATAGAAACATTGTACTGATAACTTCACAGGGAGGGGGACAAGTTATGAGAGGTATTTAGGCGCGGGACCACATAAATCACCGAGGAATTGTTTTCCAGGAGGCCATTTTGCCATTGTAGATGCTTTGATGTGCAGGTTTTGGAGAGAGACGAGAACTCAAGTGAGAGACTGAGATTGGAGAGAGAGAGAGAGAGAGAGAGAGAGAGAGAGAGAGAGAGAGAGAGAGAGAGGGAGAGAGAGAGAGAGAGAGAGAGAGAGAGAGAGAGAGAGAGAGAGATAAGAGCATCTCAGCAGGAGACAGAGAGCAGGGGCGGGTCAGTTATCTCCCTTATTGGGGGGGGGGGGGTCAACTTTTTGATTGGGATCTATCACTTGTCACTTCGACCGACAGGATCGACTTGCATGTAATTTTCAATAGCCAGTACCTGCCTGTCATAGTTCCGACGGCTTTGTTTTGAGCTATTTTTAGCCCTACGCAAACATCTCGCTGCAATGCACAGGGACAGTTGGTTGGCAGCTGCTGGCTGGAAAAGTTTCTAAGGACAGTCTCCTGACGCGCATATGTCCTTCCCAGTGGCCAAAAAAAAAAAAAAAAAAAAAAAAAAAAGCGAGAAAGGGGGGTGGGAAGATGTGTTTGTGTGTGTGTGTGTATGTGTGTGTGTGATGGTGTGTGTGTGTGTGTGTGTGTGTGTGTGTGTGTGTGTGTGTGTGTGTGTGTGTGTGTGTGTGTTTGGTGAAAGGGGGGTGGGGGTGGGGGGTGGGGCGGGGGGGTTGTTACACTACCAACAACGGACCTTTGATATGGTTAGACCTGGGAGGGGGGCCGGAACCCCTAGGATCCCCCTCACCTCCCCCCCACCCCCTCCCCAAGATCCGCCCTTGGAGCTAGAGAGAGAGAGAGAGAGAGAGAGAGAGAGAGAGAGAGAGAGAGAGAGAGAGAGAGAGAGAGTAGTCTTTTATAAGCGGTCATTTTCGCCTTTGTGGATGGTGTGATATCTCTCCAGCCAAGACTGAGCGAGATAAACCGTCCGTTTTTGACAACACAGATTAAAATCAGTTCGGCAAGAAGCACAGATCCGCATGAGCCCCCGCAAATTGCGGGGGCTCATGAGGATCTGTGCTTCGTGCAGACCGGATAATTGAGCAACTTTATATGACCGCCTCATAAGAGATTTTGGATAACCCCGGGTGTGTATGAATCTGCACTACCGTTGCGGATCGTTTGAGTTGTTTCTTTTGATGCAGATTAGTAGTTTGCTCGTGCACTGTGAATGGTCCTTGCAAAGATTACGGTGTGCAGACCTTGTGTGCAACCATCACGTACACGGCATCAAACATTTATACAGAGTCATGGACGGCATGCATTATGAACACTTGTCTATGCTGTGTGTTGGTCTGTTATTTTGGCAGTTTCGGCTATAGATAGTAAGAGTCCAAATAACAGACAGGATACGAAATGCAAACAACAGGCTTACTAGCGACACAAACAGAAAAACAACAACAACCACAAAACAAGGAAAGAACAAACGAATGAATGAACAAACAAACACCTGACCATTGAACGTCCAGTGAATAATCTAAATATTCCGGGTTTTTTTTAAAAGTATATATTTATTACTTTTATGTATTTGTTGTTTGTTTGTTTTTATCTTTCTTTCTGTCATTCATTCATTCATTTATTCATTCATTCATTCTGTATTTCTTTCTGTATTTTTCTTCTTCAACCCATTCAGCCCTGACGCACTACAGCAGGAGATGGATCTACCATGATAATTCAAGGGCAGTGCCAGATTAGTTTGGCGCCTTCATGGACGATCCATCTCCTGCAACAGGTGCATAGTCGTTAGAGGATGCCTCCAAAACATGATTTGGGAAATACGTGCGTCGGGCTGAGTGAGTTAAAGTTAAAACTATTCAGCCGTGGGTCTCGTAATTAGGAAAAGGTCAGACCATGTCTCCTTCAACCTGCATGTTTTTCATTGGTTGCCAGGCCGTCAGTGACGGAGTGAGATACAAAGTCCTGGCCGATTTGTCACTGGCATGTTTCCCCAGCACTCCCCGCGTTACCTCTCGGCAGAGTCAGAGTTCCTTCATTGTCACATCCCATCCACAGATCCAAGTAGCTGCGCAGTTCCTCTGATAATAACGAGGCTTCGTTTGCAACGCCGGAACTTGACTCTCCACAACTAACGAGTGCAAAATCACAGCGGTGAACACATTCTGTCCCAGGACCGAAATCCCCAAATTGTGAAGTCGCCCTCTGAACGACTATATTACAATTCTAGAGACAGGTCGAGCATGATAGTTCAAGGGTGGTGCCAGAATAGCTTGGCGCCTATGGGCGCCAAGCTATTCTGGCACCACCCTTAAACTATCATGCTCGATCAATGTCTTCCTGTGGTCAGTGTCAGATGTCGGGGCTGAATGAGTTAAGCAGCTTGCACCATAAGCATAGATAACACTCCAAACAATTCAAGAGGCATCCCCGAAAGGCTCATGAAGATCTATGCCTTTTGGAGATGCCGTTTGGAGTGTTGTCTACGCTTATGGTGCAAGCTGATTACCATGCCAATATTTGGTTCAGTGTTATTGTAATGCACATGCGTTTTTGTCTGTCACTCTATTGTGTAATATTTTAACGTTCATATGAACGGCAGGTAGAGCATTAGTAGTAGTAGTAGTAGTAGTAGTAGTAGTAGTAGTAGTAGTAGCATCACCAGCATCATCATTATTAACACATTCTACCCCAGGACTGAAATCCCCAAATTTTGAAGTTGCCTTCTGAAGGACTGTACAACAAATCTAGGGACAGATCGAGCATGATAGTTCAAGGATGGTGCCAGAATAGCTTGGCGCCCATGGGCACCATCCTTGAACTATCATGCTCAATCCATGTCTTGCTGTAGTGTGTCAGGGCTGAATGTTAGAGACAACTACCCGGTTCCACATAGCTGTGCGCTCTACCATGTTTTATTCTAGCTTACCATCCCCCCACCCCACCCCCGTTCCCTCCGTCCCCCACTCCCCCCTCTCCCACCTCCACCACCTCAACACACATTCCCTGCCCCCGCCCCCTCCCACCATCCCCAAACACATTCCCTGCCCCCCCTTCCCCCCCCCCCCCCCCCCACGTACTCTGCTTTGCACCGCCCCTTCACTCTACCCATTCCACCACCTTTACAAAAACAAAATCTGCTTACGACGTCACAAGACAAAAGCGACCAGTAAGATATTCTTGTTCAAGTTTGGCGTACATATATTTTACAGTGGAACGTCAACCCCGACCTCACCCCCTCCCCACATCTTCCCACCCCCCCTATTTTTTCTCCGAATACCTCCCGTGGGATATTTAGCGGTTAGAACAACACAGATATTTTACGCGCGTTTGACAACCTCGAAGATGCAGCTAAGATATTTCGCGGCGAACTGTGGTGTCGGGTGTCTGGACTAACTCGACAAATTCGTTCCACATGGACCAAGAAGCCGGAGTAAAAACAACCTGGTATAGACGTACACACAAACCATTTCATCTGCAAGAGGCATAGATTCCCGTGAGCCTCTGCTTGAAGGGGCTTACGGGGATCTATGCCTCTTGCTTGCCAAGCGGATTTGAGTTTATGTCAGTGAGCCTACATTGAGGACGGATAGGGGTTTCATGCTCTGCAACATGTAGCAGATTCAGGCAGTTTGTCTTCAATGGACCACTAAACATCTGCCTATGCATGAACACATGTACAACACAAATCAGCTGTGAAGATATAATGGGACTGATTATGATAAGGATCTCACTACCCACGGATCCGCATTTCGGAACGGTCAGCCTAACATCTCTTCCGCGTTTTGGGGATTTTGTTCAGTCTCCATATTTTTGCCATTGTCTTGTCAACGCCGTGAGTGAGTGGCTATTCGATTCCCGGATAGTCTCCCTCAGGGACGGATCGGGGGAGGGGAGAATTCTAGGGGTTCCGGATCCCCTCCCGCCCCCCCCCCCGCCCCAAGCCCCCCCCCCCCTAGCCCTCAGACCCAAAATTGTTTAAAACGCTATAACGAAGTCCCTTTCTGGGGTAGTTAGATACCACCACCACCAGCCCCCACCCCTTATTTAATTTTTTTGGCGAGTTTCGACACACACACGCCCCCGCCCCCCCCCCCGCCCCCCCCCCCGCCCCCCCCCCCCGCCCCCCCCCCCGCCCCCCCGGCCCCCCCCCCCCGTATGCGTTGCTTGATATTTTGGCGATTGGCGAGAGTGTTGACACACACGACACACACACGCCTTCTTCCTCTACCCCCCCCCCCCTCTGCGCCCGCCCCCCACTGCCTCCTGCCCCCCCACCCCCTCGTTGTTTGATTGTTCGGCCACTGGAAGAAGGTCTAGCGTTGGGGAGGCCTTTTGTTTACAGGCTGAAGGTCCCAAACAAAAACTTGGAACCCCCCAGCCCCCCCCCCCCCCCCCCCCCCCGCCCCCCGCCTCGAGGTAACTGATCCATCCCGGTCCCTACAGATCTGTCTAACTAGGTCTGTAAAATGTTACCCCCTGTGACTTCAATGACTGGCAGAATGCTAGGGGATTTCCCGTGCTGTTTTTAACAAGAAACAAAATACGTTACTTTCTCCAGAGTTGCACGAAAACGAAAAATATGTACAGGCAAAGTTTTGATATAAACCGTAATACACGATTATTGCCGAAAACTGTCAAGCGGGGAAAGCAGAACCGCTTAAAAATAGTCCATCAGGTAAAAGTTTACAATTACTGACAAACTGTTTATTTTGTCATGTGGTAATGTTCATTATTATTGTGATTATAAATAAATAACTATAAATGACTTCGTAGACAAGTCATGTTTAAAAAAATACCGCGCATTGACTTTCGGGGTCATATGCAATTAGGTCAACGTCCACCGGCGTCATTTATAATAATAATAATACCGTTATTATATAGGCGCTTTTTCTCAATTTTTGGGCGAATCGACTCAAAGCGCCGCGAACTGAAACCCAACACGCACACTCACGTAACAGACACAGATTTACGCCAGTTAAGACAAACACAGTACAAGACAGACGTAGGGCCAGTTCAGCTACTGAAGTTACAGAGATTTTTTTGATCGCTTGTATTTTAAATTTGTAAAGTGGCCTGAATCCGGTACCAAAATGTGGGGGGTGGGGGGTGGGTGGGGGGTGGAAGAACCGGAGTACCCGGAGAAAGAACCCCCAACGGTCCGCCCGAATTAACGGTGACACTTACCAGAGGAGAAAAGTCCGACGTCGGAACCCGTTTTTGAACCTCGCACCTTTGGCATTGGTGGCAGGCGCCTTAACCACTGCGCCACGGACAGCCCAATTTGTCATTAACCCATATCCTCCTGAGGCTAAAAGCTTCACATTTGTACACTGCCATATGCAAGCTACATTATAGTACTGACAGATAAGGATATAGACCAATGGCCTTAGTTCAAGGGTGGTGCCAGAATAGCTTGGCGCCTAGAGGCGCCAAGCTATTCTGGCACTACCCTTGAACTATTTTTGCCAAACTTATTTCACACACTGGTGTATTCCGAATGATAAGGGTTAAGTAAGCTGAGACATGGCACGGTTATTTCCAACCGAACAAAGTACGCTAATTCACGAAAAGAGCCGGAAGCTGTATATACACATTAGCCAATAGAACAAAACAAAACTGAAATTTTAAAAAGGCAGCAAAAATCAACACAAGTCAACAAAGTAAAGAAGAAAAAGAAAAAAAAGATGCAAAAGAAAGAAAGAAAGAAAAACAAAAAAGACAGAACAGAAAAAAAAGAAAAGCCGAAAAGAAAAGAAAAACAAACAAAACCAAAACACAACAACAAAGAAAGAAAACAATATACAGCCAGGACTCGCAGCTCAGCACATCTTAGCACGACACAACACAACACAACACAACACAACACAACACAACACAACACAACACAACGCAACACAACACAACAACACAACACAACACAACAACACAACACAACACAACATAACACATAGTGTTCTATTATAAACTAATCACAAACTGTTTTATTTGTGGTCGTTGTTTCATACAACTCGTTATTTTTCTGAAACACAAATTACAACCAATCAAATCACGTGTGTTTTGCCTTCAGCTATCTCAGCCACGACAGATTCCGGAACTCATTCTTGTTTATTTGCACTACGGTTCGCAGCGACGGAGACGGAGGAACAAGTGGGAAATAAACGGATAGCGGATTTAATTAAAACTCGTTTTTTTTAAAAAAACTCATTCTACCCCAGACACACCACAGGAAGATAAGGATCGACCATGATAGTTCAAGGGTGATGCCAGAATAGCTTGGCGCCCATAGGCGCCAAGCTATTCTGGCATCACCCTTGAACTATCATGGTCGATCTGTGTCCTGCACTGCAATGCAGTCTTCAGAGGACAACGGCAAAATTTAAGGATTTCGGTGTTGGGGTAGAATGAGTTTTAAATAAAAAATCATTTTATCCGTCAGCCTGAGCACTCGTAGATTACTTTTAATTTTCTGTATTTTATAATATTTTGTAGTGTTCTTTGTATGCCTCTTGCTGCGACCACTTTGTATCCATGTTTCTTGGAGGGTGTTGGCTTTTGATCGTTGAATGAACCAAGATTTCAGAAACAAACATGTCCGTACAGCATACGTACATTTGCTGGGAATGGGTCAATTTTGATTTGATTTGATTTGATTTGATTTGATTTACTTTTTGTTTTTTGTTGGCTTTTGTTGTTGTTGTTCTGTTCTTGTTTTGGTTTGGTTTGGTTTGGTTCGGTTTGGTTTGGTTTGGTTTGGGTTTGGTTTTGGTTTTGGTTTTCAGGTTGATGTTATCACGTAAGATCAGTAGACAAATTCTTGTGGAAATTTTCGTTTTATCCCAACGTATCCACTGGGTATTTTGTCACAAACAGTTTACAATAAACGTGGAAAGGCACACATTGAAAAACACGCAAATATCCGTTTCAATACATTTTTCTTTCCACAGACAAAGTAAGTCCGCATGCTGTTCAGGAACTTTTGAGTCGCGGAATCTGGTGCAGTTAAGTAGAATAAACAGACTGGTTACCTCCCTCCATCCTCTAAGCATGATGCGTAGCGGACCAGTGTGTGCAGTGACTTATGTTTATTAGTTGTAATGACAGAGTCGGGTAGAAGTTTCGCGGCTGAAGAATGGCACAGTCACGGAACCGTTATTACCGGGGGTAACCAACTGGGATCCAGATACACATCCTATTCTATTTTTTTGTCTCTGCGTGTTGTGCCTGTGGTATTACGTATGCACAACGTCAATGCCGCACGTCAGCGGCCGTGTTGTGGCTATACACCTTACTCAACGATTGGCCAGAATGGTATAGGGTTCCCCAATTTAAACAATGAACAATCAACAAAATATATGTTACTCTCCTATGGTATTGCAGAAAAAAGTAAACTGCACGCAGAGAATGTTTCTGTATTCTTTTATTTAAAAAAGAAGATGGGATGAACCATAACCCACAAAGTCCCTTCTATATGACAGCTGTCCTCGCTGTCAATGGTCTCTACCTTTTGTCTTTGACCTGATTCTGATGTTGAATAATCTCCTATTGAAAAAGTCTCGCAGATCTAACAATGCGTCAGTGAGTTCTATAAGGGGCGCAGGACATACGCGTAATTGATTTGTCAAACGTCATTTGTCATGACGTAAGTTTTAGTTTTTACGTAATTTTATATTTTACGAGATACGAGTTTCACTTTCGCTTCATAGGCTTGAGAAAATGATGACAAAACTAGAACTTCACAGTACCATTTCAGTCTTGCTATAATTTGTGTGAAAACAGGTTGACATTACCTAGCTACATGATATACTAAGTACACGGGTCACCTGCCTGCTCTTCTGAAAGCGCGTCGATGTGTGTGTGTGTGCGTGCATGCGCGCGCGTTCCACACATTCCCAAGAGGCATAGATCCTCATGCGCCTGGAGGGCGCATGAGGATCTATTCCTCATGGTGATGCGCGCATGTTTGTGTGTGTGTGTGTGTGTGTGTGTGTGTGTGTGAGAGAGAGAGAGAGAGAGAGAGAGAGAGAGAGAGAGAGAGAGAGAGAGAGAGAGAGAGAGAGAGAGAGAGAGAGAGAGAGAGAGAGAGAGCCGCGCGCGAGAGAGAGAATGACGTCATATTTAGAGTATTATGTCAGTGTCTGCGTGGTGACGGAGTTGCCTCTTTTACGTCACCGCCACCGTCTGACTTTCTCTAGAAGTCAAATTTTTTAGCGTTTTAATTCTTTTCTGAAAAGAATTAGTTTTTACAAAAGAGGTTGAAAAAGCATACAAAGCTGGCTAACGAACTCATCCAATGTCTTTCTCCAAACTTGTATAACAAACCAGCGCTAGCCTCACCTACTATCTGGTTTGTGAGAGACTTTCTCCAAACTTATTTACATATACGCACACACATACGCACATACATAGATATGCACATACGGCGCTTCGCGTCAAATATATGCTCAGCAGCGAGGTTAGCGTAATTAGACATGACGTAATTTTTATCTTGTTACTTCAATTGTTAGAGGTTTAGCCTGCCCGTCTTTGACATCATGGACATGCTATTAAATTTGCCCCACCGCGACCCATCCTAAAAAGTCCCTTCTATAAATAGAAGGGAGTTAAAATGGGTTATGGATTCTCAAGTTCGTGATTGACGTCAAAGTAAAGGCTACCATTTTTGTCTACCTTATTTTTAAAATACACACAAAATACTTCACAATAGCAATGCTACACCAAAACACAGAGCTTACGAATGGCGGGAATCGCCCTGTGTCCGTCTTTATTTCTGTGTGCCAGTGTGTGTGGATCAGAGGGTGGGTTAGAGTAGAAGGAGATGGATTCCTGTCGCTACACGAGCCCACAGAGCGTACTAATGACAGGAAACGCCGTGTGTCCGTTAGTCTTTATTTGTGTGCGCCGCCGACGTGTGTGTTGATCAGAGGCTGGGAAATGGAAAAGCATAATAAGCCTAAAAATATGAACAACTCTGAATGTTCCTAAATGATAAACGCATCTGAGCTCCAAACAATACGGTAGACTTTGGGATCGGAAATCCTCATCTTGTTATGGTTCGTTTGCAATGTTCATGAAGCGGGGTCTTTTCAGCAATTATATTTTTCGGAGAGGAAATTTGATACATATCTTCCAGAGAAAGTGTTTATTTACACAAATACAAATACAAATACTTTTCTGAAAAGAATTAATTTTTACAAAAGAGGTTGAAAAATCATACAAAGCTTTCCACAGACAAAGTAAGTCCGCATGCTGTTTCGGTTCTAAGAAGAACTTTTGAGTCGCGGAATCTGGTGCAGTTAAGTGGAATAAACAGACTGGTTACCTCCCTCCATCCTCTAAGCATGATGCGTAGCGGACCAGTGTGTGCAGTGACTTATGTAAAGTAAGTCCGCATGCTGTTCCGGTTCTAAGAGGAACTTTTGAGTCGCGGAATCTGGTGCAGTTAAGTGGAATAAACAGACTGGTTACCTCCCTCCATCCTCATCCAATGTCTTTCTCCAAACTAGCTGTATGCAAAGGTTCAAGTAAATATGACAAAAAATTACGGTCTCTAATCTGGGTCAACCAACTTCCTATAAACGGTTGTTCATGTCTTCAATGAGACATTCAATTACAATATGCTCGGAGGCTCTCTTAGCCACACACTTATGAAAGTATTTCGCCAAGTTTCAAGCTTGTATGTACAGAAATTTCGGAGATTCTCTAGTTACATACATACGCACACACATACGCACATACATAGATATGCACATACGGCGCTTCGCGTCAAATATACGCTCAGAGCGAGGTTAGCGTAATTAGACATGACGTAATTTTTATCTTGTTACTTCAATTGTTAGAGGTTTAGCCTGCCCGTCTTTGACATCATGGACATGCTATTAAATTTGCCTCACCGCGACCCATCCTAAAAAGTCCCTTCTATAAATAGAAGGGAGTTAAAATGGGTTATGGATTTTCAAGTTCGTGATTGACGTCAAAGTAAAGGCTACCATTTTTGTCTACCTTATTTTAAAAATACGGTAAACTTTGAAATGGGGCTGGTCGGAGCGCATTCCGGAGCATGCACATGACGTTTTTGGGGTGCGGTGCAGAAATTCTGGCAAAGAAGTAAAAAGATAAAAATGACGTCACGTCTAGCTACGCAAACCTTGCTAGAGAACGTCTATTTGGCGCCAAACGGTGTGTGTGTGTGTGTGTGTGTGTGTGTGTGTGTGTGTGTGTGTGTGTGTGTGTGTGTGTGTGTGTGTGTGTGTGTGTGTGTGTATGTGACAGCGGCTAGAGCCCGCCTTTGAGGACGGACAAGCTTGAAATATTAATATATTGTCCCTAAAAGAATTATCCTGGGACCTTCTTTTAAAAACTTTTTGATTAAGATGCTCATTGGCGAGAAAATGGCCGTTTAAAAAAGACGGTTGATCCACACTGGTGTCCGTTTTTTGTTTTTTTTAATATAATTTTTACTAGATATTTTGCGTATAGCTAGATAAAAGGGAGATATTAAATGAGTTCGTTAACCAGTTCGTTCGCCGTGTACCAGCATTGTACCTCTAGAACTTTTTGAGTGATAATTAAATATTTTTTTAAATATATATATTTTCACGTTTTTGGGATTAATTTCACGAATTATATGGGTTAATCTTAAAACAATTGAATCTTTTTTTACGAAAAAAACAAAACAAACAATCTTCTCATTAATAATCGCATGATTTTTTGTTTAGGGTATTTACATAAGCCTGCAGTTTGTCTCGGCTGTCGGGTACAATTAGGTCAATTGTGTATGCACTAGGTGTGAAAATCAGTTTTCTGCACCACTTTTTCGGAGTCATTTGTAAAACAGCTAACATAACTTTAATATTTCTTTTACGAAAAAAACTATTTTCTCATTATTATCCACATGATTTTTCATAAACAGTGTTTGCATAAGTCTGCTGTTTCTCCCGGCCCTGGGGTAGGATTAGGTCAAATTGTGACCTGTAAGCTCTAGGCATGAAAATCAGCAAGAAAATTACAAAGTTGATTCTTTGATACGTCAAATGTTAGTACTGCGACGATGACGTATGACATCGAATCGTCACTATTAACACGGCGTCTTGGGGCTAATGATGCCATGACGTGAAGCTTGAAGTGACGTCATTTCGCTGCTCGTGGTATCATTCGGCTTCTTCACAATAGCTATGCTACGCCAGACCACAGAGCTTACGAATGGCGGGAATCGCCCTGTGTCCGTCTTTATTTCTGTGTGCCAGTGTGTGGGGATCAGAGGGTGGGTTAGAGTAGAAGGAGATGGATTCCTGTCGCTAAACATGCCCACAGAGCGTACTAATGACAGGAAACGCCGTGTGTCCGTTAGTCTTTATTTGTGTGCGCCGCCGACGTGTGTGTTGATCAGAGGCTGGGAAATGGAAAAGCATAATAAGCCTAAAAATATGAACAACTCTGAATGTTCCTAAATGATAAACGCATCTGAGCTCCAAACAATACGGTAGACTTTGGGATGAAATCCTCATCTTGTTATGGTTCGTTTGCAATGCTCATGAAGCGCGGTCTTTTCAGCAATGATATTTTTCGGAGAGGAAATTTGATACATATCTTCCAGAGAAAGTGTTTATTTACACAAATACCCGACTACATTCAGTCATGAGATTATAATTTATTGGTAACAGGGGTTTGCTACACGGACCCTTGTAGGCCTGACTCAGGGAGATCAAAGTTACCATTGTACCCCGAAGGCCTGTTTACATCTGACGCCTCCAGGAAAACCTGATAATTATCTCTCATAACAATATGATAATTTGTGAGAAAATCATGCTCTTATCTGTTTCTGAGACACATTTCCTTCAAATCACTGATTGTAGACGCTTGTCCAAAACTCCTGTGCCTCTCGCACTATGTCGTCATCGCGTTCCATTACTGGTGACAAAAAGAAGCCTATGCCACACGGCAAACTCTAATTTTAACTTGAAACGACACAGTTCCTTGCTCCATGGACGATTCTCAACGAATATTCATGAGGTGAAGGTCGCATCGAAAGCGAGGCTATATGGGGAACATGTGGGAGGGGCAGACAGTACTTTCATGGCGATAGAGAAGGAGCAGTCGAAGCACAGATCGAAACACCATTGTGTTGTTCCTGTGTGCACATCAAATAGAGCACAGAATATTGAAAACGCGAAACTTTTATTTCATACTTTTCCAAAAGCAACCGAAACTCAACGGAGGAAGGAGTGGTTGATCCGAATTTATCTGCTCGTGTGTGGGTGCTTGTGCAGTGTGTTGGGTGTGAGAGAAACTTGCATGTTTAGACTTTATGGTCTACAGCAGAAACTGTTTTGAGCGACCATCCTTACAGCAGGTCCCCTGTCTTTAGAGACCAACATTTGGGTGGCTGCAGCCCGGGTGACACTGTTTGCCCTTCAAGACCTCTCTTGAGAGAGCATGAGATGCGTTAAGGACACTTTCTTCTAGCAAAAATGGTGATTGCCAGAACAGGTTCTGCTGTGTTTACATTTATTTTTGTTGTTGTAAAATTTAAGTTAGGTGCCTGTTCTCACGTGTGTATGTGTGCGTGTTTTGCCATAAAATGTCATTATATTAAAGTTTTGGCTTACAATCTTGATTCCAAGAAAACAGGGGATCAGCTGTGATAGCTTAAGGGTATTGTCTGATCAGCTTAACACATGAAAATACCATGGCACTACTCTTCAAATGTCATAGTTGATCCCTTTAGATGATTGAGTAGTGCTGCCACACTCACACACACACACACACACACACACACACACACACACACACACACACACACACACACACACACACACATATATATATATACACACACACACACACACACACTTACACACACACACACACAGAGTGATGAATGTCATATATTTAATTCTGCTGCAGAAATCTGACTTCGACAATTTTAACCCTTTTGCTGTCAGCAGCGATTTGGTTGAAATGATGCCTGTGAAAAACACTTCTGAAATTGCTACCAACTGCGAAATGGTTAAGAGAGGACAAACACTTGTACATAGTGTTAACCCGCTAGCTTATTTATCTTCCTGACGCACACCCACACATGCTTCAATTCACCAAACTGGAAACATTGAGAGGGGGGAGGGGGAGGGGGGCAGCATGGGACAACATCAAGTAGGTCCGCAACCGATAATTGAATTCAAACTGTGTTGTAGTTTTTCGCTGGCTAAATTCACAAAATATAACCGAGTTGACCCCTCCAACAATGTTAATGTGCTGTCAAATGTTTGGGGGAAAAAAAAAGTGTGCACTCAGTATGTTACAAGTTCCGTGTAAGCTTTGACAAAACACTCATATGTGTAGAAGAAAATCCTAAAACCACAATCTTCTGAATGCTCAATCTGCTGACCAGTTTCTTCGAACACAATTCAATCAAGCTTCAATGCAAATGGCTGTGATTGGTTTACAGGGGAGTGATTTTTATATGTGGTCAGATATTTGCTAATGCTCAAAATACGGCATAATTCTAAGGCCTCGACGTTCTGCGCTCGCCATGTTGCTTTCGCGCGTCTAGCCCCAGATAGCCTCGTTTTTGCGCACGCGACCTTTTGACCCCAAGCTCATTAAGAATCGTCCATGCATGCGTCATTTCAGAATGCACAAGTCTTGTTACGTCACATTTTCACTTCAGAATGTGCTCATGTTCGGTCGTCGGTGCATGTTTTCGTTGCTAGGTAAATCGCAGGTCGCTAGGTCGATCGACCATTGGAAATGCAACCCAGAAAATGCCATGCGAGTGTTGTAAAAAGTCTTTTCAGCAAGAGGCATAGATCCTCATGAGCCCCCGCAACTGCGGGGGCTCATGAGGATCTATGCCTCTTGCAGTTGGGTGGCGTTCAGTTTTTCTCGGCAGTGAAGGGGTTAAACGGGCATAACACACGTCGATATGAAATGGTAAGTTCTAGATACGCACTCTGATAAACCGTGATACGTCAACAGAACGAAACAACAGATCCTGCCAATTAAGGAGACACTGCACCACGCGATCGGATTTTCCCAATGACCGGAGCATCGTCGATAAAGTGAAAAGGCAGTAAGTCCACTTTTGTGACAAGCGCGATTTTCATTGCAGCACAATGAAAATCTCGCTTTTCACTAAAATGGACTTGCTGTCTTTTGCCTTCACGGCGAAGCACCGCCGATAATGCGAAAAGAACGGGGTTCGTGCGAAGTCACGGGGAATGTCAAACATAGATACATAAATGCTTCACCGAAGTAGCTGATTAAAGGGCTGATAGAGAGCGGTCTTTAGTTTGATGCTCGGAGGAATGCTGCCCTGTTAACTCATTCGAGACGTGCCGCCTCCGGATACGCGACTTACGCCGCGTATCCGGAGGCGGCACGTCTTGAATGAGTTAAGGCAAAAGACGGCAAGTCCATTTTGTGAATAGCGAGATTGTCATTGTAATACAATGAAAATCTCACTTTTCACAAAGGTGGACTAACTGCTTTTGCTTTCACAAGGCAGAGTGCAACTGGAGAAAGGGGTGGTGGGAGGGTGGGGTAGGGGTGGTGGTGGGGAGGGGGGAGGGTTAGGCCGGACAGGAGGGGATGATAGGCGGGGGCAGAGGAGAGAAGGGTTAGCTACGTGTTTCCCCCCCCCTCCCCCTCCCCCCCCTCTCCCCCTCCCCACCGGCCCCCCAACCGTTGTTTGTGTCCAACAAAAAAGCGTTTGTCATCTAAATAATAATAATAATAATAATAATTACGGTATCTGTAATGCGCTTATCTTATAATAATTATAACTCTAAGCGCGCACTCACAACTCGCGCACGCATGCGCACGCTTTAGACAATGACTCACGTACCACAAATAGTGAAAAACATTACGACGGTCAGCTTGCGGTGGGGAGTGTGATGATATAGTGCTAGAACTGTTGAAAGAGGTGAGTTTTGAGGGCGGACTGGAAGGAGGAGAGAGAGTGTTTCTGACGAAGAGAGAGTGGGAGAGTGTTCCAGGTGGATGGACCGTAGACGGAGAAGGAGCGGGGGCCGAAAGTGTTGAGTTTGGTGCGAGGGATGTGGAGGCGGAGAGGGTCGGAGGCAGAGCGGAGGGAGCGGGAAGGTGTGTAGGGGTGAAGTAAGTTGGAGAGATAGGCAGGAGCGCAGTTGTTCAGGGATTTGTAGCAGAGAGACAGAATTTTGTATTGGATGCTTTGGGGTATGGGGAGCCAGTGAAGGAGTTTGAGCAGGGGTGTGATGTGGTCGGATTTTTTCTTTCTGAGGACGAGGCGGGCAGCATTGTTCTGGACGCGTTGGAGAGTGAAAGTGGTGGAGTGAGGGAGGCCGGAAAGGAGAGAGTTGCAGTAGTCGATGCGAGATAAGATAAGAAAGACAGCAAGTTTGGTGGCAGCTTCGGTAGTGAGGTATTTTCTGATCTGACTGATGCGGCGGAGGTGGAAATAGCATGCCTGGGCCGTGGCGGAGACGAAGCTGGTCATGGACAGAGAGGAATCGAGGATAACGCCGAGGTTCTTGGCCGAGTCAGAGAGGGAGATGGGGGTGCTATCGAGTTGGAGGTGGAGAGAGGGAGGGAGCTGGGAGAGTTTCTGGCGAGGGCCTACCAGCATGGCTTCCGTTTTGTCGTCGTTCAGTTTAAGCTTGTTTGCTGTCATCCAGTTTTTCACGTCTTCGTAGCAGTCAGCCGTGCGAGTCAGTAGTGACTGAGTGTTGTCGAGTTTGTTTTTGTCTAGCAGTTGTGAGTCGTCAGCGTAGAGGTGGTGGTGTATGCGGTGAGACTGGATGATGTTGGACAGGGGGGAGGTGCAGAGTGTGAAAAGGACCGGGCCCAGGACGGACCCCTGTGGAACTCCGCAGGAGAGCGTGACTGGGTTGGACTGGGTACGATCTACTTACTTACTTACTTACGCCTGTCACCCCTGCCAGGGTTTAGGCCGTCGACGAGAGACCTCCAGCGACTCCTGTCCTGTGCTTCTTCGATTTTACTCCAGGTGGTTCCCAGTCTCTTGATGTCTGCTTGGAGGTCTCGACGCCAGGTGTTTCTCGGCCTGCCTGTTTTCCTCTTTCCCTGGGGGTTCTATGACAATGCCTGCCTAGTGATACTGGAAACTGGCTTTCTCAGACTGTGACCAATCCATCCCCAACTTATTCGTCCAATTTCATTCTCATGTTTGTCATTTGCATACCCTAAATTCGTGATGTGTGATTGGCCGTTTTCGCTTATTGTGTCGTGATCCGTGAAAAACAAGTAATCGTCGTGAAACGGGGGTAAAAGCAAAAATAAGATCTACGTGATTCGTGAAAACTTCCGGCTTAGAAATATTTCGTGAAACACGAAACGCGTCAGGCTACTTCCGGGTTTTTCATCCACCGGAGTGATAAGGGAGAGCACTAACGGACGAGTTTTGAGGGACCGGCAGGAATTGCCTATGGTGTACGACCTGAACATTGATAAATTCAGGCGCACTGCAGCTGAGCCACATTGAGATACCAGGGTCTTTCAACAGAAATGCTCTGTACGTGTAAAGCGAGCACATCTTCAGTGGGCACAGGTGCTGCCATACTCATGATACTCAGGTTGAAATATTCACTTATTGCTTGCCGTCCCTCCTCTGGGCCGTAGCCCAGTACGCAAAAGACACTTGGGCCGACGTCGAAAGGCCACCCAGGTGTCAACACAACGCCCTGCTCTGTGTCAGCTTACACCTGTGTTCTGACAGCGTGTCGATGTCGGCACACACGCATATCTTCCGCGAGTATCTCCCATTATTTGGCAAAAGTATATCCATTTTTTTTTTATAGAAAAACAAGATTTTCGTTACATGCTAATGAAAATTCCGCTTTTCTCAATAATAGACATCCTTGCATTTGCCATATAACGGCAGAATTATCCTCCTTGCGCAAGAGGCACCACAGGGGGAGGAAATCCAAAAAGTTGTGTGCCCTTGGCCAGCTCCTAGCGTTCATAGACTATAACAAACTTCGTTATAGTCTTTTGACGCTAGGGGCCGGTCAGGAGCTTACAACTCGGATTTCCTCCCCCTTGTGGAGGAATATATATTCATGGTTAGTTAGTTCGGCCCTAACAGGCGGTTTATGGGGTACACGGGACAGATATTGTCTATGGAGTACGACCTGAGCACGCCGCAGCTGTGCTATTTTGGTCGTTCAACCTGCATGCATTGCCTTGCTGTTGATGCTATATAAAGCAAGACCATCTTTTCGTCTGGGCTTTTGACATGTTTATTAACCCTTTCACTGCCGAGAAAAATTGAACACCACGCAACTACAAGAGATATAGATCCTCATGAGCCCCCGCAATTGCGGGGGCTCTTGAGGATCTATATCTCTTGCTGAGACCAATTTGTGTCCATGTTCTTTTGACGATTGTAGCTTTTGGTCATTGCCGAATGAACGAAGATTTCAGAAATAAGATGTACGTCCTCTGGCAGGGAAGGGGTTAACCCAGAAAACACCCAACGCAACGAGAGCCTTCCCTCCCCCCCCCCCAACCCCCCACCCCCCCCCCCTCACAAACACCCCACCTAATCCACTAACAGCGCTGTGGCTGACAAGAGAAAGTGTCACTAATCGTACCACACCCCATCCTCCGGAAACTCTCCCCCTCCCCTCCCTCCCCCCTACCCCCACCCACCCACCCCTCAGTCCTCTCACCCTGACTGTCGGTCAGCTCGCAAAGCGGGTGGGCGGGATTCAGGGTATTACGAGTGGCAGCGACAGGACGGGGTGGCTTAATCGGGGTTCAAAGCACACTTAGTGTTTGGTCAACTTTGGCCACTCCACAAAGTGACCCGGCAACCCCTTAAACGGGACAGACGCGCAGCTGTTGAACAGGCCATTAAACTGCAAGAGGCATAGCGCCTCATGTGTCCCCGTATTACGGGGACACATGAGGATCTATGCCTCTTTCTGGGGCAGGGGGGGGGGGGGAGTGATATACATCTGTGCGAATTTATTCTGGCGGTGAAGTCAGGGTGTTGTCGAACTACGATATATGTACCACGTTGTGGATTTGACTCGGACATGACACGTCGTTCAAGACCGTATGATATCCATGTCATCACCGCAACTGGGGTCAGGTGCATGAGCGAGCCGAGTCCTGCACCAGCTACTAAACCTATTACACGCTTGTCTCAGATCACTACATGTGCAAAGGGAACATAAATAGGAATTACTAACTAACTGACCTATCAGTTCATAGTTTAGTTGAACCAAGCAAGATACATCTCAACGAAGAAAGAAACACGCTTAGAAAAGACAGTTATAACAGACTTTTTATTAATATGTCAATATAGACATGCAAACAAGCACACGATTTGCTACCTATCTTTTCTTTGGTGATCGGTTGAGATTTTCTCTTGCATTTTACACTCGTGGCAGTCACCTTTTGGGTCTGGATTATATATTTTTTTTTAAAAAAAGACATACATCACCTTTCAGCTATCATGGTCGTTTTTGAAGAGAACAAGTACGTTTGTGTCCCACCTGGGGAACTTTAAGTCACTTCAAAATTGCCTTGTTGTTCTTGTTGTTTCTTAAATATTAATTGTAAACGTCTCTCGCCACAACGAGGTGATTATCAAAGACGGGTGTGTTCTTACTGATACAGGATACGTTCATGTCTGATCAACAACAACAACAAAATCATTTATTCAATCCTACAGCTGACAAAGGAATTGATTTTTTTTTTTAAACGTTAATCATACACTTCCTTTCATTTCGTCTGTCCTGTGAAGTTAAAAGACAGTAAGTGCATTTTTGTAAAAAGCGAAATTTTCATTGCAATACAATGAAAATCTCGCTTTTTACTATAATGCACTTACTATCTAACTGTCATACTCCCCTCATAGACTGCTAGGAGCGTTTGCTGTTCAACT